>VZDJ01000033.1:1636561-1686389 GCA_008694505.1 Cyanoderma ruficeps | reverse complement strand
TATATGTGTGTGTGTATGTGTATATATATGCATATATATATTAATTTAGATATATGTTGAAATATATTTTTTTTTCAACATATATCTAAATTATTTCACACAGATTCCTCTGAACAAGGCACCAAGGTGGGAGGAAGGCTGCAGAACTATGCAGAGATTTTTCTGCATTTCCACTAAAAGATTTGCATTTAAGCAACGACAGGTTTTATCTCAGCAACACCTTCCTCACATAATCCCCTTTCTGTTTGAAAAATCTAAAATTTATTATTTGATTGACTGTGTTAAAACACTGATGGATTCCTGCTTCAAAGTCCAGAGAATTTACTGTGTGGGCTTTTATTCCATTGACATGCTCATTCCACAGAGTCTACAAATGCTTTTTTCATCACTGCTGGGATATAGGACAAGGAAAAGAAAATGAGAAAATCACTTCCAACTACTTTTTAAAAATACACTGTTACTTTTAACTCTCCAATTTCAACTTGAAATAATGTCAAAAATTCAATGTTCAGAAAAATACCAAAATCCAAACATCATATGGGAATCCTTTTCATCCAACAGACAAAGGCACCACGCTTCCAATCCTACCCTATAGTTTTAGGAGAGAGGATTAGGTGTATCAGTATTAAAAACACTCTTACTGGTATCTCATTTAACTGAGATTCTGAAGAATACATTTTCAGTCCAATATCTCCAGGCTTTGATAGGATTAATCCTTCTTGTTTATATTGCTGTATTGCATACCCATTGCAAATGAAAGAAAATGAATTTTACTTCCCTCCAGGAAGAATCATTGGCTAAAAGACAGACTGAAGGAGCAGATAAGAATTTCTATCTTTTCAAGAGGGCTTTGAGTGTGACCTTTCCTAAAGGAATAGGTATAAAGTCACTTTGTTGGACTCTGCACAAGAAAATAAACTTTATCTTGGAGAATTTCCACAGACTTTAACCATGTCTGGATTGCTTATGTTAGAAGAGTTTCAATGATTGGAGCACTGCTATATTATTACTGGAGTATTTTAATTGGAAAGTTTCAGTTTTCTGACTAAATAAGGACTGTTCTTTCCTAATGGATATTAAGAAAAAAGGACACAGAAGAAAGAGTACCTGCCCATCACTCCTTATTCAATAAAAATATTCCAAACTTGCCAAAATAAAAGAGATCCTGTGATAGTATCAAATTAGTCCCTGTTACATTGCAGCTGAAAAATACTGTGCCATTGGAGCAAGCTGGTGATGGAGGATAAGATTTATTCTTCCATGAATTCTGCTCAAGGGAGTAAATCAGACATTAGGTAGATACCAAATCCAGAGGTTTCCCCCGAGAAACTCTGAAATCAAGTAATCATTATTTGTATTCAAGTCCCTCAAGCTGAAAGAAAATGTTGAGTACTGCAGTGTCAAAAAAATGCTTTTGCAAGTCAAATGTTCATTTGTATTTACAGAAATATTTTTCAGCTGCTGACCTAACCCATCCATTTCAATTGCCTGGACATGTCACAGTAGCAATATTAACTAAAAAGAAAAAAGTCTATTAGAGAGAAGCCCCAAAACATTGGAAGTTAATCCTGTGCCCCTCCTTGAGGACTGTAACGGGTTTGGGGAAGCTCCAGCAGAGCTCCTCGAGTGACCCAAACCCAGCCTGGGCAGCAAGATCTCCTGCTGCCCACCAGGTCTGTCATCCAAACTCAGCACTCCGGTCCAGGAGGACACAAATCACTCCATCAAACCTGCCCAGCAGGCCTTGGGTGAGCTCCTCATGCCCTCAGTCAGCCTTCCTGTGCTCTTTGTGTACCACTGAAGGGCCCACAGCTTGCTCCTGGCTCTCTCTGTACCTTCATACAGCACTCGCCTCCTGACTCACCATTTGCCCCTCATCTGGGGCTGGGGCTGGATAATTCAACACATTGCTCCCTCCTGGGGTTAAATTTTCTCCCAATAGCTGGCACATAATTGCATTTAATGAAATGCCTACACTGAGATCAGTCTGTCGACAGTTTCCAGGACTGAAATCCATAGAATTCTTTCCTTGATAACTGCATTTAAAAAAAAACATGAAACAAACAAAGCCCACATCACCACCCACAAAAATGAAGCTCTTAAGCATACAGACTTATCAGTTCATCTTACAAAGATGAAATCCAGCCAAAGGGTCTGACACAAGGATCTGGGGGTGAGATACCATGTGCAAACATCACTGACTTCTGTCACTTTTCCTCACATCTCTATTCCATATGGGTCATGCTGAAGACATGCCTTGACCTTCCTGAAATTTGTGGTGAGGAAGAAAGGAACAAAAACCAACAAAACATCCCGAGTCCTGGAAAATACCCTAAAACCTGAAAAATACTGCAAAAATAGAGAGAGCATTTTGCAGATTACAGTCAAAAGGATATCTCTAGAAATTGTTTACACCGATGGCATGAGAACAACAGAAGTTCAACATGTTTTAAGTATGCCAAGGCTAAATGACTGTCTCTGTTTTCCATATCCAGATGGCTGCTTGCTAGAGCCTAAGGAAATGAGAAAGGGGACAATGGAAGTGCTAAACTCACAAAAACTGAGAGTCTCTAAAGAAATACATTTTGAGAAAAAGTCACTGTGATTTGCCACTTCCTTCCTCAGCCAGCTCTCACAGGCCTTGAGAGCCTAACAACCCATGACATGATCTGTTCTAGCTCATGGACAGCTGTCCCCTGATCCCCCCACTCAGTGAAAAATCCCAACAAAAACAAGTTAAGGAACAAAGGAAGGAAAAGAAGGGTGGGTTCGCACTGTCACAAATCATCCTTCTTCTCTGTTCCAGGTAACCCAGTTTAAAAACCATTTACATGTCCAAGGTTTTAACCCTACAGCTGAAGTTGCCTGAGAAAGGGGCTCCAAGTGGAAAAACAGTTGCTGCAAAATATCTCCTCCCCTGTCCCCCACCAAATCGAGGTACTACACATCAAACCTGCACACTGCAGTGATGGGAGCATGTATTTACACATTTTAGCTCCTCACAACACTACAGAACTACAGCAGATATGCTGGAAGGAGAATGAAGACTCTAGTGTGTCTCAAATGTTTCTCCAACACCAACCTGGAAGTCTGCCACGTTCAGAGCAACCCATTCCAGCTACAATCCACCCATGCTTGCTGAGGAGACACCTGTGCCATGGAAAGCTGTGTCTGACCAGCAGAATCTTTCTACTTCATCCATCACCAGTGATATTTCAGATCAAGCTAACTGGCATTAACAAAAAGACCATTTCATCTGGAAACTCAGAAATTTTCCTCTTGAAATAGAAAGGCAACAAACACAAAACTCCCTAAAGTGATTTTCAGAATGGTTTTTCTTTCTTCCTTCCAAATAAATCAAAGTTTCATCTTCTGAGCCAACAATTCTGTGTAGGATCCAAGTCAGAAATGGCTACAGCTCAACAATCATTAAGCTGAGACCATTCATTAGTGCCTGAGTGATTTCTTACGTGAAATCTTGCTTCAGGAACAAGATGCTCAGAAGCGCAGTTAAGAGGAAGAAAGTACTCCCAGTGCAAATATTTCTAACTTTGTCCTGAAGTGACACTGGAGGATTCCTAGCAAAGCCATCTCTTCCTGCTCTCTGAAGAGCAGGCCAGAGGCACAGTCTCAAACCAGTGGGAATCTCTTTTTATGTCGTATTTTACTGGCAGCTCAAACTTCTTTATTCTGCTAAAGAAATGATTTAAACACAATAAAAGCCAATCCAAAGAACTAAACTAAAATAAAAAGGTACAACTCTAATCCTGTTTATCAGACCTCAAGTGCCCTCTCTACCAACTGAATGCACAATCCTCATTTCTGAGTAATAATTTCATGTTGTTTCAGGCTGCATTTGTGTGTCAAATTGTTTCGGAAGCTCGAGTTTGTTTTTCCTAAAGAGCTGGTGTGCCAGCACAGAGCATAAATAATGCTCAGCTTTCCAGCAGCATTATGGAATGCAAGGAGTGTGGAGGAAACAGGAACTGCAGCTGTGCCAGCCCCAGTAACCCTAAACTCGGGTTCACCAGCCCCATCGGGGTGATCCATTGCTGATCCACAGTCAATAAAAAGGCTCTATTTTGAGTTCAGAGCTGTTTACTGCTGCTGATGTTTAATGCCCTGGGAGAGCAGAAAGAGCAAAGAGGAATGCATCTCCAGGCATCACCAGGACAGGTTTATGCCCCACGTGGGGACAGCTGTGCCAAGCCCAGCCTATAAACCAGGTGATGAAAGGAGCAGGACGTGGCAGCAAGCAGGAGATCTGTGTGTGCTGCTGTGGGGCACTGCTGCCTGCCCACAAAGAACCCTTCTCTTAAGGCAATCAACACTGGGAGAGAATACAGAAATGTACAATATTTACATATTATTATATTTTATATTATTTATCTAGCTAGCAACAGCTCTCTGATTAAACACATGAATTTTAATCTATGTTAAAATTAAACGTATTAAACACCCTTTCTGCTTTCCATTTTCCCCATCTAATATGTTAACTACAGACATATATCTAGGTTTGCTGGTGGCGTTGGGTTTTTTGCTGCTGTCATCTTTAGGGGTAGGTTGTTTAGGTTTCCTTTTTCCTTTGTAATTCAACATATGAGACATCTTTTTAGTCTTTTCCCCGCTACTGTTCCCAGCTTCCCATCCCTTTCAAACTTGAAACTTTTTCATGTGTCTCCAGCTCTGGGAAAGTTGCAGACTGACAAAATAACAACAGCTTTCCCCTTCATGCCTTTCTAAAAACATGTGTATCAGCAATTTGAGTGGTTTGGGTTTTTTTTTTTTAAACAAAGTAAAATAAAATTTTAAAAAAAGTAACTTCCCTTCCCCCCTAGGAAACTGGTACAGAAAATGTTTGGTTTCGTTTGTTTGGCTTTTCTTTTGGCCAGAGAACTGCTGGTTCTAAAAGTTAACTGTGCATCTAGCAACATGCCACAAACAAAATATATTGTGATATGGAAATATTGATTAGAAATACTGATATTCTTCCTGTTTCCTCTCCATTACTTTTACAGTAAAAACTTCAACCAGTACTGGAATCACTATACATCAATATTTGGAATATTGTTTTGTTGCCAAAATCTTCAAACATATGCCCTACAATTAATTTGTAATGATAATATATATTGAAACATTAAAGTTATTTTTGGATGCGTTAGACTTGCATTTATATCGAAATAGCTGGGATGTAATTAAGCTGAAGTTATTTACACATGAGAAACTCAACAGAGCTATGTGGGAGTCATAACTCCCATTAATGGGACAGACAGTAAGTGTCACATCTTTGCACCATGTTGGAATTATTCAATAACTTCCTACAAAACAACTTGTGACCATGAAAATTGTTATAAAGCGAGAAAACAGAACGCCAGAACTTTATCTTTCATAACTGCTACAGACCACAAAATCCACTTCAAAAAGAAACATCATGAAAGCCAATGCAATCCCATGAACTCCTCTGTTTTGACAAAAAGAAATTTTTGGAGAACATTCCCTGGCCCACTTCCAAGCAGCTCTCACTGCAAACACTGATGTACACTGTGACAGGGATAGTAAAGATACAGTTGTGCTCTAAACATCTCTCTTCTCCTCAGGGTGATGTTGCCTCATGTTACACAGAGGAAAAGAAATGACAGCAACAAGTTTAGCTCGTGGAAATGCAAGTATATCTTCCAGTTCAGAGTCTAAAGGGTGATGGGAAAGACACTGATAAAACACAGAGGGAAGAAAAATCAGTTGAGAAACTGGAAAGGCCTTTTCACCCTACAGAGCATCTACAACAGTGTCTTAGAACGCTGCTGAACCATCAGAAGGGTGTGAAGGCACCTTTTCTACCATTACAGCACATTTTTAGTTGTAAATTTACCTTTCTACAACATCCTCTCCGTTCCAGCAGGTCGAGCTGTCTCTCATCACCAGGTCTCCATCACAAAGCCTTTCTGCTATGGAGGCATAAAAGGTTCGGGACCTCTTCATGTAATTGATGAACTCTCTGCAAGGCAGGAGGAACACATTCAACACCACAGCAGTGAACTCAGCACTGAACCCCTGCCAGCCCAGCCCTCCACCCGATCAACACTGAGCAAACAAGTAATCTGAATCAATTTCTGTTTCTAGTGTATTCTTACTTCTTAAGGATCATCCAATTTTACTTAGTCCAGTGTCAATACACATAATTACACACATAAAGGGTTACATTGTGTTAACACGGCTCTCACTAAATCTGAAAAAAGGCTACACCTACTCCTTAGAAACAGATTAAAAAACATTGAAAAAACATTAAAAAAGGCATGGCCAGTACAGACAGAGTATTTCTGATGACTGTGTATGGAGAAATGCCTTGAGGACAAACTGCTGCTCCTTTTATAATCTGATTATACCTATAATATATACCTGGCTGAGGTAGCCATAAAAACAAGCTAACAAAACAAGTGTTAATTCAGCACACAAGTGAGAGGATTTCAGAATGAGAAATTACCCCACTGCACTGCTTCAGGAGCTCCTGAAGTTTGTTACAGACCTGCAGAACAAGATTCAGGACACAGACTGAGCTGGAGCTATCTGAGCTGTGTGCTTGTCTCAGGAAGGACAAGGATCATTCTGGTTTGCAGTGCACTGGCAGGCACTGGAGGGGTGCCTGGGGTACAGCTGGTACAAACCAGCCAGGATTTCTCACTCCTCAGCAGGAACAGGTGTTTTAAACATCCAAGTCCCCTGGGTAATATCCATCCCTGTGAGGCTGAGGCAGTGATCTCTCTCCCCACAGCTATCTTTATGCTTTCTTTACTCTTTCTCAAAAGTGTTTATCATCCCATTTACCATCTGTGATGAAATCCTGCTCTGGATAAATCACTCATCACACGCTCCTAAGAAACTAACTTAGCCTAACAGAGCAGGAAAGCTGGGATTTAAAGCAAAGAAAAAAGCAGGAATTTGGGGCCTACAAAGAGATAATCAGCATTTCTACCTCTTGAGTAGAATACTTACAAATACGAGCTCTGAGTAAAGCCAGGCCCAGCCAGAAGGTTGCCTGGCAGAACAACCTAAGAGGATCAGTTCCAGAAAGAAACCCAGATGCCAAAGATTTTACAGGCTCTAAGTCAGAGTCTTCTTTGAAGGAGGAACCCAGCACCCTTTTAAAAGCCTAAAGCCTGCCTTACTCAGGTCACCCCTGGAGGTTTCAACTCCTTTGCTTTCTCAGCAGAATGGGGCTGTGACATTTCAAAGCAGTATCTCAGCAAATGCAGAATTCTCTGTCCGACTCTCAGTCTTACCGAGTGAAAATATTTACTTTTCATCACTATAAAACTAAACACACCAGGGGAGAAAATGTAGAGTTTCCCAGTGCCCCACAAAGTAAAAGCAGCAAACAAAGTACTCCAGCTCCTAGATTCCAGCTTGAGATGAGCTAGGTGTAGAGACAACAAAGGATGTCACCTTGTTTTCATTCTTACCGAGAGATTTTTTTCAAACTTCTTGATTTGTCATTCTTTGAAGCTTTCAGAGGCAGAGAACTGGAATAGGCCGGGGAGAATAAGCATCAATCAGGAGAGGTTGGAGAGCAGGGGAGAAGCAGGAATTCAGGCAAATGAGGAAAAAGAAATGAGAAACAAAAGAGAAAAGTAAAAATTATTTGAAAGAAAGCTCATCAAGCACATGCATAGGACAATATAAGAAAATAAATAAGGAGAAAAGTTATCCTGAGATTTTTGCAAAGCATACATGCAATCAAAAACATCAATTCAATACTGGAAAAAAGTACAACTGAGACTGTTTGTCCCAATCATTCTCAAGTAAGAGCAGAATTACAAATGCAGAGCACACAGCAGAAAGTTGAAAATAAATTCAGTGGTACTTAAATTAAGTGTAACTGATTCCAAAGGGAAGGACTGTAAATACATGAAGCTGTACAAGAAAACAATGCCAAACAGTTTAGAATGAGAACCACGGGAAGGGGGATACAAACCAGCAGCATTCATGTCCTGGTACAATGAGCAATTTACTGCCTGTTAATAAATAATATAAATACAGGGGTTTTTTTGCTGTTCTGAGATTCCACCACTGAAAAAACACCCAACTTTGCAAAACTGGAGATAACAGACTTTCAGGATGCAGTGGAGAAAGAACTGTGGAAATGACCCATGTGATTGTTTAGTGTTCTTTGTGGAGACAGCAAGCACCACCTTCAGCAGCCTGAGGACACACAGACAATGCAGCTTTGCCATCACAGTCCTGGCAGCTGATGGCAGAGTGGCCACAGGACAGGAGGGACCTGCACTGACCATCAGGGGAATTTGGGGTTTTAGTATATAGCAATGCATGTGAGTCAAGATGGAGCACTTTGGGTGTTGCCTGAGTCCTTCTTCTTCACCTCCTTCTTCATGGGTTTGGGTGGTTTTCTGTAATTGGTTGATGGAGTCTGCATTGCAGACTTCAAGTAGTTAGTTACTAGGTTTAAAATAAAAATAATTTTGGTGGTATTTCATAGTTGGATGGATTGTCCTTGAAAAGACCTGGTAGAGATAGAGAAGTTCTCCATTTTACCTCATTTCTCTAACTTGCTAGTTAGAGCTCACAGCTTGTGAGTCTTGCAATATAAATAAGAAATAATAAACACCCAAGTCTGAACTCGGAAACTGTGTCCCCATGTTTCAATCTCAGCTTTGGCAGTGGCTGAAAAGAAGCCAAAACCCCAACACAGGGACCTGCACTGACCATCAGGTGAGTGGCACCTGCCTGCAGGAATTCCAACACAGCCACTCAAATAACCAAAGGAAAATTTGTAACAGGGAAAATCTGGATCAGCTGAAACTTTGGCCCTGGCCTGTGGTTCACGTGCATCTGACATTAATAATCTGGTTTGTACTAGCACTTTATTACTCAAATGTTAATAAAATCATGTGATGTCTGAGCCAATAGACAGTTTATTTTAAATGAAATAGATATCATTGACTTGAAACATTCCCAAAGGAATTCCTAAATTGTTGATTTTAAGATGTACAAAAGGTCTGTAAATTCATGGCACAATAAAGAAATCCCAACAAAATATAATTTCCAAGCTTCTTCCTCCAGTCAGGGACCTAATGTGTTACAATTCTTTGTTAAACACATTTTATACACAGCTCTGTAAGCGGTCTGTGTTTAGTGGTTTGAAATGTTCCATGGAGCAGGGATGTTAAAGGCAGGTATTCAGCTTTGCTGGGAGACCAGAGCCTGACCAGAACAGCCCTTTGTGCTGAACTCAGCAATAACATTCCAATTTACTGAGATTCTGTACATGCCATTTACATTCCCTGTACCATCATATGGTTTCAATTTTCTTGTCATCTCTATTACATGTTATAGTAACCTCCACACTAAAAAATGACTACAGCAGCAATGCTGCCAGTTTCAGTTAATCCCTGACTATGACTGTGTAATGGTAAAAAAAAAAAAAAATCATCAATTTTATGCTTTCCAGTTTAATCATAGGAAATGATTTCTTGCAAAATCATGCAACATTTATTCAAGCTTCAGCTTCTTTCATTATTGTCCCTGACACTTAAGTGATGCATAACAAAAAATATGCAGGAATGGAATGCAGAGTAAAATCAAGAGAGATGGGAAATCTCCCAGGAACTCATGAGAGGAGAAGAAAAGGGTTTAACTACCACAGCAGAGGCTCCAGTCGCTGCTCTGTGCATTTGGGGACCTCACAGATCTGGCTGTGCAGGAGAGAGAAGGGTGAGGAGGCTCCAGCCAGACCCCAAACACCTGCCCCTGAAGCAGCACGTCAGGCCAAGGGACACCACTGAACAACCCCAGCTGTCCTGCACCAGCAGGTTGACCCTGACCCTAACCCCGGCCCTGCCCAAGGGCTGAACCCAGAGCTGCTCCAGCTCCTCAGAAAAGGAGCCCAGTTCTTTACATGACCAAGCAGAGACTCAACAGCTCTGCAGCAAACATCCATGTGGAGCTGTCTGGAGCTGGGGTTAAAGGCATCTCTGAGCAGCCTGTACACAAGAGAGAAGAGGCCACTTGGTTGTGGATTCTCCTCCAGGTGTGCCAACCACAGAGGTTCTTCTCTTTGAGCTCAGGAATGCTCTGACACGTAAGGGAACGAGCCACAGCTTTTCTGTTTACTTGGAGAGCGTTGGCCCATTCCTTCTCTTTTTCCTTCCTTACCCTAAAAGGCTGGAGTCATGTTCCATACCCCCCTGGAGTTAAAGGATCTTTTGGAAGGATGTCTGTTACCCAGACCTACAGACAGACTGGGCAGGACCAGGGTGACCTCACACCTGAACTGACAGCAGCTGACATTATTGCTCTCCATTTATTAAAATCCCCAGAAGGAGAAGCTTCACAAAAGGTTTGTGTAATTACTCTCATCATCTGGTTCCCCTGTAGCAATTTTCTGGCACTCTAAGTGCATTTTACACAATCTACTGCAGAAATCATTTCACCCATGTATTATAGATTTTTATTAATTTAAATTGATTTTTATTGATATCATATGTGATTAAATGATGAAGAATGAACAACAGAGTGATGCAGCCAATCAGTCTTTCACTCTATGGTTTCACAATTGTTTCCAAGAAGCAGAAGTACAAGCTCCAGGCCATGTGCTTTATAGGAAGTTGTGGAGAATAGCTTCACATTTTCCACTTCTTACTATTTATGGCATATTTCCATCATTCATTTTTGGTGCACAGGCTCTCCACAATACCTATCAACACTGTAATTCAGTAATTTTTCATGCTAATTATATAGGCAGGGACTTAGTTTAGATTTTTTGGATACATTAATTTTTGGAGTGCAGACCAATTCTGGCAAACTGTCTAATTTACAGCTCATTAGTTTATTTTCTTTTCCACCTACAAGCCTTACATTTTAAAAGGTCAATATCCAAATAATTCTAGATGGCTGGGAAGGGCAGGAAGCAGATACTCAGGTGAGAAAGAACTGCTTTCATGCCACTGAAGACACAAATCTGCAACTGTTTAAGGGATCACCTGTTGACAGGTTGGCAATTCTGGCTTTTGGGCTGCCAGTGTAAAGCCCCAGCCAAGTCAGTGAGCTACACAGAAGATGGCCCAGGGCTCTGTGCTGTTAAAAGACTATTTCAGCAGTTGTACTACAACTGTTTGGATTTTTACTGCTGAAGTTATTAATTTAATTTCTGTAGTGCTCCTTTTTTCTGATTTGCATGGTAAAAATTGATTAACTCCAAACACTAGCAAGAACTGTTACGGTTTGCTTTTAAATTACAAAAGGATGACAAATCATCACTATCACTCAAAAAACTTTGCTTGCTGTTATTACTTTTATCTTTTAAAACAGTGTTTGTTCCATTCATGCGAGCTGAGAATTAAAACAGAAATGGATCAAAATCTCATGTTCCCAACTGAAATGCCAGAACCCAGGCTGTGGAAATGTTAACACTGCTGTCTGTCATCCACTTACCCAACAGACAGAGACACACACGGACTGCCTGGCCACTTCAGATGCTGCTTTTGGACAGAGGTAACCCAGCACAGCTCCACTGACGTGGCTTGCTCCAGATTAACTCTGCTCTTACACAGGACAATGTGCCAGCCAGAAATAGGCACTGGGAGTTTATGGGCAGTTTGCTCTGTTATCTACATGTGTATCGTGAGTAGGACTGCAAAAAAACCCTTTCCTACAATGTACAGAAAGACAATTGAGGAGCTACACAAGGTAAAGTGAGAAAAACTGAGATGTGGGAGCAGGGATACTCCTGTCCAGGCCAGTGGCAGGACTCAGCTGCAGGTGTCTCAGATGGGGCACCGCTGAAGAATAGAAGCCAAGATGGACACAACAAGCCTAAAAAACTCCTTCAGCTCTTTTTCTGTTATGTAACAAATCAAGGAGATTCCAAAGGGTCTCATCACTCCTGCCCAGTCCAGTGGAATCAGGGACTGACTTGGTATCAGGGCAATAAATCATTTCACCTCTTCCTCCTTCCCACTTGTGCCCCTGGCTGAGCTCATGACCTTACAGACCTGGGCAGTTACATTTTAGGTACTTTAGACTCAGCTGGGCAAATCAGTTTCCTCAGACTTTGAGGAAAAGCTTTCCCATTTGCATTGAAAGATTCTGGAAATAATGAACACCTTGGTGTTAAGCAATGAAACCAAGTCTGGCCTTTCTTGGAGAGAGCCACGATGTGACATCAGAGTCACCTGTGTGACTGCCAGTGATGGCAGCAGCTGGGAGCACAGAGAAGGGGACAGAGCTGTGGCTTTGGCCTAAACAGAGCAAAGAACCAACAGCACAGATAATGAGCCTGAGGGTTTGTTTCAAAGCAGCTGCAGCCTAGGGTTACCTTCTCTTATTGCTCAGGCTGGTGTGAGCCATCACAAATGTCTGGGTTTCCGTCACTTCCTTCACTGGCACAATACTGGCTGATGACAGGTTCCCTTCTTGCTGTTTGGGCTGTCCACACACTTTATCCACCTGCAAGAAAGGGAGGGAAAGGAAAACAGGGTGTGAGTGGAGAAACTGATTTACAACCCCACAGAAGTGTGCCTGCTCCTTGCAGTCTCTGTCCACTGCACGTGAAATGATAGAAAGGATTCTCCTTCAAGCAGCTGGAAACAAATGCCTTGCAAAAGAAGGACCAAGTTGCAAGGCAGGGCAAAGAACGTGAGGAAGTCAGCAGCCATGGATTTGTTAGCAGCCACCTGAACACTTGGAAAGGTTGAAGTAGTGACTGATCAAGTGTTGGCAAACTAAACTACTATTTGGAAACATACCTGCAGCTTAAAAGTACATGGATTTTGGTGGAACATCTGCCCCATGCATGAAGAGCAGAGCCCATCTGGAGTTTGAAGGGGCTTGCAATCAGAAGATAACCAATTCTTCCAGCCTTTAATTGGGCCATGTGACATCCCTCAGTCCTCACTGCCCTCCCTGAAGACTCTCCCAGGGATTTAGCATCAGTCCAGGAGAAAGCAAGCTTGTGTTTATCCTCTCTGCACTGTGGATCTGACACTGCTCGTGTATCCTGACACATTTATCTGCTGTCACAGCTCTAAGTGACAACAGGATGACAAGTCTCTTCCCTTTCTAATCCACAAATGAGCAACCTGTGATGTTTTACCTACACTGAAATCCCCGAGCAAACACGAAGAGACCACAAAGGAAATCCTGCTCTGGGCATGGTCACCAATGACCTGAATCCCACAGAATCCACCACCCCACACAGCCCTGGCTTTGGGATCCCTTCTGCAAGGCCCCACAGTAACCAACCAGGGTGAGATGGGTTCCTACTGCTCAGTGCACTTTCCTGCATCTTCAGAATCCTCACCAGTCTGCTGAGTGTTTCAGCCCACAGATGACTCCAGGTAACTTTCTCTGTCCCTCTGCACCACTATGATGCAGATGTCAGCACAAGCACAGCACAATTTTCTCTGCCCCAGCCCATTTCCTCCAGGAAAACCATGACTATGTGAAGCTAAGACATCCTCCTCTGAAAAAACAGGCAAACAGTGTGGAAATTTGGAAGCTCTGGAGGAATGACAGCTCCTGTCAGCCTTACCTGTATAATTTCCAGCCCAGTCCAGTGTAATATGTTGTAAAGAACCTAAAACTGCAGCAATTGAATGGGAACACACTGGAATAATCCTGACACATCTCCAGCAGCCAGGGTGGGAGCCAGCTGCCTCACTCAACACCATGCACTGTGTATATTGGTCTGATCTCACCAGGAACCAGCACAGCACTGCTATAAAATACAACTTTGGGAAATTAAATAGTCTATTTCAGTCCCTCCTAGAAAAGGAAAAAAAAAAACCCACTCTATCCAAATGAAAATATCAAACAAAAAACCCTTTTGAACCCTTTGGAGCTGGACAGAGGGTATAGCACAGCTGGACCACATTCCTGCACAGGATGCTTTCTCCCCTCCACCCCAGGCTTCCCAGGTCTCCTACAGCACACAGACCCCAATTCCCAGCAAAGATCTCTGCAAAATCCAGCTCAGTTTACATCATGTCACTAAAGTTCATGTCTTCAAATTACATACACCTCAAATCTTGTCACTGTGCATTTGAGACAGTTTTCACCAACTAAAATCAGAGTGGTTTGCAAAAGCAGTGTGGTTCTCATATACATAATCGATGGAGAACTCCCAAGATTTTTGTTTTTCCTGAAAGAAGATTCAAAGATATTTTAGCCATCATTTCTGTTGTGAATCAACAGTTTAAGCATCCAAATGAAAACACCAACTTTGTTTAGATCTGAATTTTTGCTACTACAGAAATGACTCTAGATTGCCCAGGTTTCAGTATTTTCTATGCCAAACCTATGCTTTAGGGCCTTCTTTTTAAGCAGCAGTAACAGTTTCCATCATGTCAAACAAAACCACATTATTTGAAGGAAAAATTTTCTCAGTGGAAAATTTTAACCAATTAAACTCCATTAAGAATGAGTTATTTGTTAGATAAAGGGGCAAATCACACTTCTTTTGTCACACAGGCCTTTCAGTGCCGTTCTCAGTCCAGCTCCCCCAGCAGCTCCCAGGTCAGGCAGTCCCAGCCCCTCTGGGGGGATTATCCATGCTTGGCATATTTGTTTCAGATTTTCAATGAGTTCAACAGAAATCTGACTATTTTTTTTTAATGGACTAATTTCCACATCTCTCTGACGTGGATTTTTTGCAAAATAAAGCAAGAGAAAACCCTGAATTTTACCAGCGAATTTGAGCAGTCACAAAGCTGCTGGCACAAACGAGAACTCTCATGTATGAAAAACCATCTCAACTTCCAGATGGGGTATTTATGAAAAATAAGATAATGTTGTGCAAATTGAAAAGCATGAGGCCAAACACCCAAAAAGGTGTTCTCCGGAACTGCAACATCTGGAATCTCCTGCTACAAGTTCCCTGTGTGTTCACAGTGAGGGATGCAGAGCTTCCCTCCCATCCTAAGGGCTCCACACAAGTGCACTGACGCTTTAACCCAGAGCTTGTGAATCAAACCTCACAGGAAATGGGGACTGGAATTTTAAAGCTCTTACCCTAATTTTAAGGTCTAGGTGTCGGAATAACCAGGAATCAACATCAAGAATGACTGAGCCCATTTCTTGGATTTTTAAACTTAAAGTTAGTCTGCCAATCTTAAATGACAAACTGACAGAAAATCATCCCTCGTTAATGGCAGGAGCCCAAGGCCATTCTGCTTCTCTCTGCCATGATATTTAAGCACTGTCTTCTAACAGTGAACATCTACAGCTGAAAACTGGAATTTCTCCTGCCTCATTATCTTCTGAATTATCAATCATGTTTCACAGTTCTAACACTTTTATTCATATTAAAGCTTTTTTCTTTTACAACAATGATTGCTGATTGCTCTTAAATATCTGTTTTTCTAGCCATAGCTACATTTTTTTCTGCTGTGAATTTTTATTGGTAATGAAAACCAGAATCATTTATATACACATTTTTTGACCTCTTACTATTTTTTATTTAAAGGAATGATTATTTACAATTATTACAGAGGCTTAATAAAATAAATGGAAAAATTTTCATCCAGAATCTTTTTGAACTCTTACAGCTTGAGTAACCTTAAACATTGAGGTCATATTTAATAAATTTAATATAATCAAACATGGATACTAGGAGAATCTTATCTCTCTAAAGCAGGAGACCTTTTCACTAGTTCAGAACAGTAATTTTTTTTGATTTTGTAATGGGAAGATTAGTGTTTTAAAATACAAGATTTTCCCAGTGATTGGGCTTTGAGTTGTTATTATTAAAGAGCTGACACATTTGCCTGCAGGTTTCTGTCCCTCAGTTTGTTCCCAGCCCAGCTCTGTAGAACACCTCTGACAAATTCCATCCCCCAGCCCCAATTCCTGCCCTGCTGTGCCCCACCAGTGCCACAGACACTCTCCAAAGCAGAACTGGAGTTTGCTCCAGTTCAGGCTCCAGCTGCCAAGTTTGAAATGAAGGAAGTGAAAAAACACTGAATTACGGGGAGATCAGGTTTGGGTTTTCAGACTTGCATGTTCACCAGGAGCTCTCACCTGCTCAGGGTCAGAGATATCCTTCCATCCCCTGATCACCCACAGTAAAAGAAACCAAGCAGTATCATTTGTGATTTTATGGTGTCCAAGCATCAGCCAGAGTTTATTATGGAAACACAGAATCCTCTCCTTGGGGTGGCTGTCACCTGCTACTGGAGTATTGCTGTAAAACATTGATTTCCAGTGCTCAAAAGCCCATATGATAAAATGCTAATCAGGGCTCATGGCTCATTGCCACTGCCTCTATCTTATTGAACAAAATCAGACAAGAGAGCAAATAACCTCTGCTTTTGCCTTCTTTTAAATATTCTGTCCCTTAGGGAATATGTTTCCCATTATGAGCATTTTGCTGGTAGCAGAGTTCAGCAATACACAAACAAACTAAAGGATTATTAGTTCATTTTCCTGCAGGAATATGTTGGGTTTCACTGAGGAGGGAAGCATTCTCTTCTCTCTCATCTCAAATCTACTGAATAGTTCAATTTAAATTAATTTCCTGCAAATCTTCTGAAATCTGGCAGTTAGAGAAGTAGGCCATAGATAGTAGAGATTTCTCCAAGGAAGAATGGTGTTATGAATTTCTCAGGGGCAGAACAGCCTTCCATCAAACTTCACAGTTACACATCAAAGAATTCACCCATAGAATTTCAATCCATAAAAAACAAGGTTCTGTGTGTTCTGTTGTGGCAGAAGAGATCCTTGCAGGTACAAACACTGGGCACAGGGAGTGGACAAATGCTGCAGCAGTTATTCAAATGAATCAAACTCTACCCCAGATAAAAGTACAAATGATGAGAATGTGGAACATTGTTCTGTAACACCCTTAAAGACTGGTGAGGTAACCTGTCCTGAATGCACACACAGAGCCTTTGTTCACAGGGAGAACAGGCAAGAATTCCTGGAAAATGTGAAATAAATACACACCTTACATGACATCAGGCATTTCAAGAATTCTACACAGTTTGTATCTACCAAACTTTTACCATAAATTACCTTTCTGTTATTTTCTGCTCACACTAGCTTTTAAAATTGCATATTCTGGTCAGTGAATCAGACTATCCACAGTGCATCTCCACAGCTACAATCTTTTAAGCACACAGAAGTCAGTAACATTGTCTATTCTGTTAGGATTTTTTCAAAACATTTTTGTTTTAACTGTAAATTTATTTACCCAGCTGAAAAGAGAAGTGTAATTATTTCTAAAGCCAAAACAAAATAGCAGCAGCACCTGAGAGGTCAAATGATATCTCCCCTTCTCCTCCACAATCCCCCCTAGATTCAGGACTAATCTTCCCCAGCCTTTGTTACTTGTGACATTTGTCTTTAGATATTGACAACCTACAAAGGTTAAGGTCAATTTTATAATTAATTACAACAATCTAGTATGAAAAGAAAATTCCACCGGGAGCCAATCCAAGTGAGCCACTTTAAGAGCTCTCAGAAAAATTAGGCGACTTTAAAGAGCATGTAAGAAAAATCAATTAAAAGATTTTATTCAAATCTCCCTTTAATCGCTTTTCAAATTAATTACAGTCTATCAAAATGGCATTGTCTGTTATTGTGTTTACTATTTATACCCATTCTGAAGGGAAAACAATTATCCAGATATTCCTGGAATTTCTTTTATCACTGCAAGCTTAAAACGTAACAAAGAAAAACCCTTCCCAGTCTGCTCTTCAAAGGTTCAATAACCCAAGGACAAGAAGTAGCAGAGAGAAATTGTACAAACACACATATATAAAATAAGGGAATCCTTCCAGGGCTGCCCCAGTGGGGCACAGGGTGCACCCAAACCTCAGAGAAATGGTACAAACACACATATATAAAATAAGGGAATCCTTCCAGGGCTGCCCCAGTGGTGGGGAGCAATCCCTGCTGTCCGTGGCACAGAGTGGCCCCAGTGGCACCAGCTGGCCCTGCCCAGCAGCAGGGCTGGGCCAGCACCTCCCCTGGGCCATTCCCTGTCCCCTGCAGCCAGGGCAGCCCAAGGGCAGTGCCAGGGTCCAGCTGGGCTACCCAGGCTCAGCTGGAGCTGGCCCACCCAGACAGAGCTGCAGGGTGGGGCTGACAGGCTGCAGGGATCATACCCACGGTTCAGGCAATTCCAAAACTTTACGTCTTTCCTTAGGCTCAGGTACCTCCCTACACAACTGTAGCCAAAAATGAGTGTGTCACCCTTCTAGCCCCTATAGAGGAGCCATGTTTTGCTCGAATCAATTTTAGCCATGCTGAGGCATAGCTGACCTGCTGATGATGCCCAAGAGCTCCCCAGGACAAGACATTTTTCCAGCACCCTTTTCACTGAATGCAGCCAGTCTGATCACCACCCCAACACAGACAGACCCCTTTGCTTCAGCAGCAGTCACAGCACGGCCCAGTGACGTAAGGGATAACATGAAGGGGAGGTTACTGAAAAAGGGAGAGTTTATCCCTCTTCTGGCATCTTCTTGGCAAAAAGAAGATGCCAAAAGAGGGAGAAACATTCCCTCTTTTGCCAAAGACAGCTGGGTAGGACAGACCATTAGTCTGAGCTACCTGGAGTCTCATGTTCCTCTAGAATACTTATTGCAATTATAATTACACCAGAACTGCAGCAATGATGATTTTAAGTAACTGGCTCAGTTGACCGACACTCATTTTTCATACATGAGGAAATAACAACCTGCAGTGAATTATGAGGTACGTGAGACAGATTTGATCCATGGACAACTCAGCCACATATTTCTCTGAACATGCAATCCACCTTCATTTTCAGATTAACACACTTCTGTGGGTGGCCATCACCACTCAGGTATTCAGGCACAAGCCCAGACATACAAACCAAACATCCTAACAGGCCTTTTGGTACAACAGACAGCTTTCAGAGCTTTCAGTCAAGTATTTTGTCTCCAAGCTTTACATAATGTGAGCAAAATTGGTTCTTGGCAGTTTTCATGTGGCTGGCATTATACAGGATATCCAAAAGAAGGCAAGAAACAACAACACAGAGTAAAAATAGATGTCAGGCTCCCAGGTGTGACAGCTCCTGGTCAAAATCTCCCCTTTGTCTGCAGGTAGAGATGTCCTAAGAACCAAGTCTCAGGAAAATAAATGGGGGAAACAGTCCCTAAGTGAAAGAGTTTACTCCAAATCTCTTTAGACAAACTGCTTCTGTTACCTTCAACTGACATCTGAGTATGCTCAGGACATAATTAAATATGTTATACATATAAAAAATATTTGCTATTACATATACACATATGCATGAAAGATGGACGAGAGCATTTCTCTTAGGGATGGCTGATGGTGCAAATGTAAACCAGATTTTAAGATACATGAAGCCATGCCTCTCCTATGTATTTATAAAAGCACTTATAAATCTACCCTGAAAACATTTGCCAAAATAGCAATCAAGAGCAGAAAAAAAGTCAATTTCCAGCAGAAATTTTAAATCCTGCTACGATTATTTTTTTCTGTTCATCACTCCTGTGTTTCATTGGATAAGCAAAAAGCCTGAGCTTTCTCCAAACAACATCATGAAAGTTACCTAACAAAAATATGTACGAAGTCAGAAGGTCGTTATATACTTTCACACTGTCCTATTAGACAAAATAATGCTGGAAGTTTATGCAATCATTAAATAAACATGTCAATAATAATGTCAACACCTGCAGAGAAAGTTGGAATAACCTTCCTTTTCGCATTTAACAAATACAATAATTAGAGAAGACTGATAAACACATTCAATTCTTTTTTCATGAGATATATAATTTCAAGTAGGATTTGCTGACAGTTGCTGTCAAAATAAACATATTCTCTTGTGTGCCTTTTTTCTTGAACACAAATGAGTGACTTTAGATGACTCTGAAAACTTGAGTATCCAAGACCCATAGCAATACCAGGCAGCAAAATTATCAGGGCAGCAGCAGCCACCCTTTTAAAAATATTTAGAGGAGATTTTTCACATTGAGACAAGTACATCGCATTTTCCAGCGAATGCTCAGACTTCCCTCCTGTCTCCCAAGGAAAGCTCTCCTATTGCAGCAGAGATGTTTCGCTCCCAGTGGGTACCAAAACAGCCACTTCTGTGCTCCTTTGCCTTAGGACTCAGGGAGGTGCAGCAGCAAAGAGGACTGGGACCCTGCACAGGGGAACACCTGCAGCCTCCCCTGGGGGCCTGAATTATCACATCTGGGCCCACCCTGCACCACCAGGCTTTTGATTTCTGAGCATGTGTGGCAGGCAGACTCCCCTTGGACACGTGGGGAAAGGATGGATGCTTGGAGCATTCACCACAGTGATCCATTAAAATGTGCATCGACTGGGATTAGTGAACCAGTCATGTCATTTCACTGGGTGAGCACTGCTGCAGCTGAAACCTGGGAAGATGCCAAATCTGCAGGTTTAAATCCAAAGCTCAGATCAGACCTTTGACTATCAGAACAGAGATCTTTCTAGCAAGACAACAACTTATTTAGCAGTAAGAGCATCTTGTTCTGAACTTAAAAGCCAGTTGTTAAATAAAGGAGCACAGCCCCAAGAAAACTCTTGAGACTGCCTGCTCTGCAGAATTCATTCTGGCTGTACTCAGGGGCAGGAATGGTCCCACCATGGCAGATCTGTGCTGCAGCACAGGACCAGCCCAAAAACAAGTAACAAAGATGCTTAGAACAGCATCCAAGACCACGACTCCTCATTTATGGTTGTCAGTCCATTTTAATTCTACACTTTATTTGTGATCCATGCTTTCTTAAAACAAAAACAACAGAAGGAGTTACTTCAAACCATTTTATATATTTTTATATACAGCCAAGGAGTTTTGCCATTATTCACAAGCCTAGGAATGATTTCCTCATTGATGTTGCACTGAAATCTGTGAGATGCATTCATGTACATCCATGGCCCATCTCGGATGAAGTTCTTCAACAAGAGCAAACCAGAAATATCCTTTCTTTAAACTTGAGATTCCCCAGACTTTCTGTACAATCTCAGAGAACATGAAGGAAATCGGATGGGATGTTTCTGAGCCGGAAGATAGTGAAATCTTCACATTTTTACTTTTAAGAACACAGCATAATCCAAAATAAGTCTCCTTTTACAATGTTATGTCTTTCTTAACGAGAGACGAATTCAAGAAGGGACATGGAGTGAACTCCAGTGGTTACAGTCACTCCAATATCTGTAACTGCACTCATTTGATAAAAACCTTTTGCAGTAACTGACTGGAAAGGAGTCACCAGCCCTGACTACAGGCAGAATTAATGCCAGCAACGCTGTCAAGAATCAATCATGCCTCATCAGCCATGCAGTAAAGCAGCACATTAGGCATCAGATCACATCAAAAGCAGCATGGTGAACATGTGTGGAACTTCACAGCCCACTGAATGCACACAGAAAACTGACAGAAAATCTGGATTCTCAGCACAGAACCTGAATTTGCACAGAGAAGATGTCCCAAAAGGGCATTGGATTGGGGATCAGGAAACTTTAACTGAGCCAGCCCTACAGGTGAAGGCTAATGGTAGCCCAGAGTATTTCACACGTGATGATCTTCCCTCCTATTCAGCACTGGCAGGGCCACCCCAGACCACTGTGCCCAGTTCTGAGCACCGCAGGACCCTGTTTGAGCACGGGGGTCGGACTAGATGACATTCCCAAGACATCTAAGAACAGGGAATTTCAAATCTGGATGTTCCTGCTGGACATGTGGGTCTTTATCTGCAGCACAAGAAATCTCAGGAAGGGACCCAAACCAAGCAAGTGTCCAAAGCAGAAGACAGCAAAAGGTACATAAGCATCTACAAACCTGTACATTTCCCCCCATGTTTAACATACTACAGATTCATCTCACCCCTGCTGAAGTCAACAATGAAGACTGAGATTCAGTGCTTTTGTTTCCCACCTCTGGAAGGCACATGGGATTTCCCTTCCTTACAGCACACTGAGTGAACCACTGCACCATGATTAAATACCAGATAAAAACTGGAGGCAAGAGAACTCCCAAGGCTGATGGGAATTCGGTGCAGTCAAATTGTTACTGTTCAACACCTGTTCTAGGCAGTTCCAAAGACAAGAAAAAGAAATCTGAATTGCAGAAGGGAAAGTAACTTAGTTAAAATTCAGACAGCTCATGAACAATAGTAATAAAACAAAATAAATAAAGCACTATCTAAAACCATAGTGAAAGTTCCCTGCCAAAAGCTGTCTGCCCAGCAAACACCATAGTGCAGCATTCCCAGGACAATTACATGCTCCGTGAGACCACTACACTTCTGGGAAATACTCTGTTCACTTCCAGTCTTGAGTGGCATTTATCAGCACTGCACTCTCCCCACCTTACAGCCCTCACCTCGAGGCAGGTGTGAACTTTGTATTTTTTCCCCATTTCTCAGCAAGGATGCTAAGGGAGCAAGATTTACAAATCTGAGAAAAAAACACATAGGGCAGGCTTGGAATTGACCAACGCCCGACAACCAATTTACTTCTTCGACAATTAAACCACATTCTGAGCTCCACAGCTTTGGCAAACTGCCTGCATGTTTAGATACTTGCCTGTCTGTAACTTGTGGATTTGGGCCACAAATCCCAAGAGCCTGGTCTCACAAACATCCAGCTGGGTGCAAGGCTGCCCTGCAGACCTGAGTGTGCAGACAATCCAGGCGTGATGCTTCCAGCTCATGTCCAAGACCACCCAGCAGCCCAGCATAGCAACAGCAGTTGGCAGTCACCACTGCAACCCAACTTATTGTTTCAGGCTGTAATTAAACTGCCCTGAATATGCAAACTTGTTTCATTCACTGTCTCACTTGTCCCAAACAGGAACTGGAAGCAGCTGATTTCAGCTATGTGGTCTGTGCTCATCTGCTTTTCAAAACATGCACTGGATTTTTCATTAATAACCTCTATTTCTTTACTTCCTTTAGTGCAGCAGAAAAGAGTTTAATTTCCCCTTTTCTCCAGCCACTTGAGCACTACTGGCTCAAACTGAAGCTAAATTAAGCCACCGGTCCTTCCAATACACGTGCCAAGAGACACTGCCCTCAAAAAGTAGGCCCACAAGAATGTAGAACAAAAAAAGAGGAGGAAAAAGTGATCTAGTGTTTAGGTGGCTTCATTTGCAGACCATCTCTGGATGCTGCACTCGGGGTCAGGGGGCTGCAGGGACACAGGCAGAGCTGCAGGGACACACTCAGAGCTGCAGGGACACAGGCAGAGCTGCAGGGACATAGGCCAGAGCTGCAGGGACACACTCAGAGCTGCAGGGACACACTCAGAGCTGCAGAGACACAGCAAGGGCTGCAGGGACACAGGCAGGGCTGCAGGGACACACTCAGAGCTGCAGGGACACAGGCAGGGCTGCAGGGACACACTCAGAGCTGCAGGGACACAGGCAGGGCTGCAGGGACACACTCAGAGCTGCAGGGACACAGCCAGGGCTGCAGGGACACAGCCCAGGGCTGCAGCACACACAGCCCTGCCCTCAGACAGGCAGAGCACACTGCTGCCACTTCTGCACCCACACAGCTCTCACAGTAACTCCAACTTCTGAAGTAATTTCCCTGTGACCTGACAGTTTTGGAAAGCCCAACCTCGCCTTCTTTCCAGGACCCTCAGTGACGTCTCCAACCAAATCATCATTTGTGGCTGATTACTGCAAACCAGCAGAGCAGTTATGCCATCCTCATGGCCTGGTGCCCACAGCTCAGCTTTCATCTTCTGACCTCCTCATTTAAGTCAGATGATTACAAAAAACACAACTACCCAGCAAAGTTTTGATCTTGCAGATCCTGGGGTACATTCTCCCAAATGCAGCCAATAAATCAGTCAAATGCTGTATTTTCAGCATCTACCAGGACAGATTTAGGAGCAAGTTCTTGAAGCAAGAGCACGATAGACCAGTGAGAATTAAAGTCATCATCTGATTGCAGAAAAAAAAATTAAAGCTGGGGAATATATACATACCTGGGGTCAATTAATTACCACACAATCTACACAATAGTTACAATTTCATTTTCAAGTTTAGGCTTTTGCAAGGCAATGTGATTAGATATAGACAAGACACTTGTAAAATCTTGTACACCTGGGGCCCAGTTTGGCCTGGTTTTGTGCTACTTGGAACTGGTTTTTAAAATCTGCTGAAAGCATCTTCAGAGTCCTGTAAACATGACCACTTTCACTATTCAATATTTATCCAGGATAAATAGAGTAACAACTAGGCTACAGCAAGCAGCTGACTCCAACCCTTCAGCCACAGTTTATCAAACACCAGCAAACAGCAGGCTGGTATTTGTTTCCCTAAGCAAAAACTGTTAAAAATTGTTAGTCTCACTTTATTCTGATTGGTAAGACCAGACAGGACAAACCTCGTCACCATAATGAGACAGAGAAAGAGAACTGAACAATGAGGGAGAGAAAACTCTCTCCTGAATTCCAGATGTTTCAGTGTCTCCTGGAGCCCAAATCTCAGATGTCTTGGGTTGAGATTACTTGATATAAGAAATGTAATTTGGGATGGGAGGCCAGTGCTTGTAGCAGACATTTTTTTGCTGCCTTTATATAAAGTTGTCTGTGTGCAATAGCGTGAATGGGAATCAAGATCGAACTCCCTTTCTTTTCATAACCATTAAAAAATTAAAAATTAAAAAGTCAGCAACCTAATAAAACACATGGGAGGTTAAAAAGTAAAACTGGCTTGTTACTAAAACAGGTCTTAATATAGAATGCCTGTAATAATGAAAAAGGGTAAATGAAAAGCATGCTGATTCCTGTTATTCTTTGAGTTACACCATGCCCTTGGGTAGTATACGAAACCCCAGAAATGCAAAATATGAAAGTAATAAACATACAATTGCTCAGAACTTGATAATGATCTCTGTGAAACAAAATCTGAGGATTTTTGGTAGGCTTTGATGATTCTCAACGTGGAATTAAACTGAATGTATTTAAATTAAACCTAAAATAAAAACAGCTGCTGGAAAACACGCATGACCAAATTCCTCATCTGAACACGTGCTGCTTTTGGCTATTTTCTTTTAGATTTTAAAACTTCATTGGCATTCTGTATGTTCAACTCCACTATGAAGCACAGTAGCTACTGCTGGCATTCAGTTAAACCAAGCTAATTTTTTAGATGTTTGCCTGACGACTCAGAACCACTGCTATTTCCACTGGTGAAGGATTACACCACCAAATAAATTTATTCACTCTGGTAGCCGCAATTCTGTGTGCAACAGGGCCTATGAGAAATACAGGTATTGTTGAGGTTCATGAAGTTCCCCCTACTGCTCTGAAGGCAGCCCTCAAAGTCAAATAATCATACAGAAAAAAGACAGCTAATTAATTTTCCAAAGAGTTAATCGGAAGAAGAAAACAAGATGGATTCCTAAGTGGAGTTTTCCTGTATGAAAAAGATTTGTTCCATTAAAAAATATTTTTTTTCTGCTTGAGAAACAGGGGAACAATACAGGAGAAAGAGACACAGGAGAAGAAATTACTTCTATTATTAAACATATGAAAAATACTTATTCCAGCACTGCAAGCCAGGGGGCAAAATTAACAAGAGGTATAGAATTCACTTCCACTTGTGACTGAATTACCAAACAAAATATATCCATATCAAAGTGGAAATGCCCTAATCAAATAAACTTTGAAATACGATTTATTTGGGAATCTGACCCCCCCTATTCCCAAACCTACCAGACTCCATGGAAATCCCAGAGAGATACAGAACACAGAGCATTCTGCAGCACTGTGAATTGAATAAGTTTCAGACTAGCCATGGTTTTGTTGGCAGAACTATAAACCACGTGTATGCATTGTTTCCTTTGCACTTCGTAGGATGACGGCAAAAATTTGAAAAATTAATTTCATAGTAGTCAAAAAGCAGTTTTTTGCCCCATATTCATTTACCTTTAAAACCTGGATACCTTAAAAAATAACCCACATCCTAAAAAAGCCATTCCTATAAAAACCTTTCTCACTTTGTTTTAATCTCCTTGTAGCATTTGCATGTCTCAGACAACACTTTAGAGTGAAATGCCAGATGTTTTGTTCAGCCTAAAATCTGAAGGCCCATAACCATTGCCAAAACAAGGCAACATTAACTATACCTAAACACCAGAAAATCATTTTTAGAATCTATCCATAAATCTGAAATGTCATCAAATGGAGACAGTAGGAAAAGATTTCCATATGCTCTGAGGACAAAAAATCAAACCCAAATCCCAGTAGAGTCCACATGCTACACTCCTGAAAATGCCTCCCAGCACAAAGATAAGCTTTCACTGTTTTTTGCAGGAATAATTCTCAAGGGTTTCCTAGAACCAAGTTATGCATAAAGTTGTCCATGACAGCCATGGCACACAGAGGAGGAGAGAACAAACGGAGCTTTATTTGTTCATAATCCTCAGGAGTGAATCCTGCACTCCAACAGCTGCCCACCTCCTCACAGTCCCAGGTGTCTTCACCCGATCTGGCTACAGGAGTTGGGATTGATACAACCCCAACATTTCAGATTACTCTTTTCCAACCCATTAAAAGCATGAATTTCACTCCTCACCCTTCCCTCTGACCCCCTGGCTTGTTGAAGGACACACTGGCCTCTGACTGCTACAAGGCCCAGCTCTGCAAGTGTCACAAAATCATGAAAGCTTTGGCTTGGAAGAGACCTTAGAGATCACCTTGTTCCAACCCCCTGCCATGGGCAGGACACCTTCCACTGTTCCAGGCTGCTCCAAGCCCCATCCAAGCCTGCCTGGGACACTTCCAGGGATCATCCACAGCTTCCCTGGGTAACCTATTCCAAGGCCTCACCACCCTTGCAGGGAAGAAGTTTTCCTAATACCTAATCTAAACCTAGTCTCTGTCAGTTTGAAGCCATTTCTCCTTGTCCCATCCCTCCAGGCTCTTGTAAAGAGTCCCCCTCCACCTTTCCTGTGGGCTCCCTTCAGGCACTGGNAAATGTCTTCACATTCAAAAAAGTTCGATCGCCTCAAGTAAATGGACATAACATCTATTTTGCACAAGTGAATTCAGAAGTCGCAAACAATGAACTAATAAGTTACACATGAAAATATGTATGTTTGATTTTACAACACCAAAATATCCCAGAAAACACATTCACATGGCTCCCACCACTGGGGTTCACCATACTTCACTCTTGATTCATTACCTGGAGTAGAACTGGGATCTAATTTAAGTTTAATAGTTTAAATAACATTACATCAATTTCCAAATTTGTACTTGAAGTCAATACACACACTTTGGGCATATCATCATCACTGTCACACTTAAACCTTACTGCTTTCTTCAGATGATGCGTATGAAACAGATCAAAATACTTTCATTTAACGAAGTGAAACAGATCAAAACACTTTCATTTAACCAAAATCTTTACACTTTCCCTTTTAGTAAACTCTATGAATATGATCTTGCCTATGTTCAGTATATTTAGAGAGCTTCTGTATTTACACTGGAGTAGTGAACAAGTTACTGTGACAATCTGTACTCGGATATTCCCAGTCCATAATTTTGAATGTGGATGGCACTGTAACTCAATACTCTGTGTCAAAAGAAGGCAAAGGGCACACTCATAACCAGCAAATCAGCTGAAATATAAAAATGTGCTGTGGCTTGGAAGATGAAGAAACTTTCAGGCACTGAAAAAGCACAGCAATAAAAAGGGAATATTTTGCTATGCAAATCTCAGTATTTTCTTTCCTTCAAAGAGTATTAGGTCCCTAAGTAATTCACAATTAATAGGCCTGTTCTTGACAGAAAATGTGTATCTTATTAAAGGAAGAAAAGTTTGTTACTTTTACTCAAAAAGATTTAAGAGCTTCCAAAAGCTGTAAGAGGCGTAAGCACTTCTTCAGAGAGGTACTTCTCCTCAGAGGTATAATCTTACTCTTTTCAACAGGGGCCTGTTAAAAGAATTTATTTGTGAAAGGATAATCTTCTGCAGTTTGAACTTTCTCACCAAGCCCCCTGCTCATTGCTATGCGGTGTGGGAGGTAAGGCTGCTTGCAATGCCAGCCATGTCTATCGAATCAGAACTAACCTTTTGTTCCACTTATTTTCTCTGCAACTTTCTGCCTTCGGTAGCCACTGAGAAAAAAGAAAAAAAAAAAGAAATACATATACTTTTGAAGCCTTGGTGCCTTTTAGGTAATTCACTTCCAAGTTTGATGGTTTCGTGGAAAGCCAATCAGGACTTTATGCAGAACACAGGAATGTGTGGCCTTAACTTTGTCACCTCCACTTTGTGACTGCCCATCAATGCAAAAATAAAGGGAATGTCACCAACTCATACCAGGGTCCAAAAATTAAAGACCAGAAGACTGATTTCCATTAGTTATCGATGCCATCAGAACAGCAAGATTCAGACAGCAAATCGGTTTCAGAAAGAAGAAAGATCATAATAACAATCAGCACTAGTGATAGATATAAACACACTAAGGATAGCAAAGAAAGATTGATGACTACAGTACACAATTCACTTTATAGAAAAGAAATATTCTTAAGGAATAAGTACCTGTAACTTACACCATACAAGAAAAAAAACATTAGTGCTTGCTCACTAAACATCATAAATGCATATAAAACCATAAAACAACAAAGTACCCTGCGATGCAAAAAACCAACCCATGGTCTCTGAAGGAAAAGCACACAAAAACAGAAAGCACATAAAATTAGAGAACCTTAGTAAGCAGACACTGGGGATGTATCAAGAATGCAGCTTTATCACAATCTCAAACCACAGAAAAAGCACATGATAAAATTGTAAGTTTATGGTTTCTCTTTTCATTCAACGCTGTGTATTACCTTTAAAAAATCATCTTGGTAAAATCATGTACTGTAGGGGTAGCACTGAGGGATCTGATAAAGAAAAAAAACCTCTTTGTCAGCCAAGCCACAAAGCATCTAGAGAGGCTAATTCATCATGAAAATGCCAGGATGCCTGACAGCTGAGTGACAGATCAGCCCTGCTCGCTCCCTGTGCCCTCGCAGAGGAGCCCCTTTGATTCAGCGTGTCTGCTCCTCCTGGGCAGCACAGCTCCTGAGCACAGGGGCTGCAAGCAAGGAAAAAGGGACAGCCTCAGCACAAAAGCCCTCACAGCACCGCTGGGAATTCGCTGGCTGCTGGGAACTTCCTGGTGTAAGGGAGCAGTTCCACATGTTTTCCTTCCTCTCCCCTGAAGAGAGATCAGTGAGCTCTGGAGGTCAGCACCAGGCTCTGGCAGAACAACCTGAAACTGCCCAGGTGCCCATTCACAGGGACCCCACAGCTGTCACCTGGGAGCCACCATCCCCATTGGGAGCTGCCAAATGAGCCAGGAGCTGCCATCCCCCCTGGGAGCTCCATCCCTCCTGGGAGCTCCATCCCCCCCTGGGAGCTCTATCCCCCCCTGGGAGCTCCATCCCTCCTGGGAGCTTCATCCCACCTGGGAGTCCCATCCCCCCTGGGAGCTGCCATCTCACCTGGGAGCTCCATCCCCCCTGGGAGCCCCATCCCACCTGGGAGCTGCTATCCCACACCTGGGAGCTCCATCCCTCCTGGGAGCTCCATCCCCCCCTGGGAGCTCTATCCCCCCCTGGGAGCTCCATCCTCCCCTGGGAGCTGCCATCCCCGCTGGGAGCTGCCATCCCCCCTGGGAGCTGCCATCCCCCCTGGGAGCTCCATCCCACCTGGGAGCTGCCATCCCACCTGGGAGCTCCATCCCACCCAGGAATGGAGGAGCAGCCCTGACTGGGGCTCATCTGAGTCCCGCCGCTCAGCAGGGTCAGGGATTGGGAGTTCAGCCTTTCCAGCTGCCACTCAATCTCCTACTCACACTTGAAAACCAAGGCTGTGTTTAAGTGCTTTATGGGCCTGAAGCCAGAATCTTCAGTTTCTTGCAGAACTGAGCCCTGTGTTTTTATACCCATAATGTTAGCTCGATCCTCCTGCCAAGTAAACCCCTTTTCCCAGAGTTTTGTTTATTTTTCAGGATTGAGCTCGGACGGGGCTGGGGGTTAACCTCAAGTACAGTGGCCTGATTGCCATATATGTTGAAGGCACTTTCTAGTGAAAAGGCAGCTATATGAAGTATGCTCAATTTATCAGTCCCTAACTCTGCAAGGAACAGGGAAAGCAGCACAGGGATATGTGAAAGAAGGGCCCTCCCATTCAATCTGTTGAAGAACAGACAGTATGTAGATGAAAAAGTAAATTAAATAATGCCAAGTCCAAATAACACAGCATTGGATAATTTATGCTTTCAGTACTTAATTTTTCTCTGTGTATTTTAAAAATCTAAAACTCTAAGATGAAAGAGAAAAGGAAACAAGGGAGTACTTGGAAAAAGACTTCAGAATGAAACACTTGAGCAAAACCACTCAAATCGCTCAAAAAGAGAGATTATTTTCCTAATCATGACCAATGTGTTGGTGAGAAATGACCCTAAAATAACCCTAAATTTTTAGACCCAAAGAGAATCAGCTTCAAAAAACAAAGCAAGAGACAGTTTGGGTTCAGGAACTTTGTGGGATTGTCATTTCTGTTGACACCTTCCCCAGGTGGGTGGGACAAGGCTGAAGAGGGTCAGGTGGGGAACAGAGCAGGACACAAACCCTGCAAGGCCACACAGCTTTGACAGCTGTGAAAACCCAGCACATTTTAAATTATTTGTTTCCCTTCTACTGTCCAAGAAAGTATACTTCCTTGGAGAAAATTTCCTCAGAAATTTAAGAAATGTGGGGGGAAAAAAGAACAAAAATGGAAAAGAATTTACTGTCTTATGTCCTGGCTCAAGAAAATTTAAATGCTCCAATGCAAAAGTGGTCATGAGGTCTTTGGCACAGACTTTCTTGTTCTGCCCCTTTCATAAATCATTTTACAAACAGACAATGGACACAAGGAAAACTGGAACCACTCAGACCTGGCAATGATAAGCTAATATTTCAAGTCTCACTCACCCATTAGTGCACAAAGTAATGACGGGACAAACACAACTTCTTGGAGTCTGATGTCAAAAAATGGTATTTATACTAGAGAATATTGTAAAGAAGTGATGACACATTGTCATGGGTTCACATGCACTGGGGAGGAACATGAAAAGACTTTTTTAAGTGTCTCACATCTTATGAATTGGAAATCCTAGGTCACTACATGTAGTCTCAAAACAGAACCATGGACTGATTACCCATTTTCATAGTTAACTATAATGAGCAAGCCATTCTTTTTTACTGTCAGAACATGACAGATGTCAGCTCAACTAATCATCATGAAGAATCGAGCTCATATCAAAATTCAGAGTCTACCAATGGATCAGCTCAAATCCTGCAAGAAGCTGACTTCATCATTTCATCAAGGATGAAGCCTCACAACCTAGGGCATATCCTGGGCAAGCTTAGACAAGGAGAAGTACAGATTATATTTAGTTAATGATTAAAGCTTGCAGAGTAATGCATCACATACAAAAACAAAAAAAAAACCCAACAAAACACAAAGTGCCTTTTTTGTGAAACCCATAGAACCAATTAAAGGGAGAGGAGCAAGAGAAACCGAAGACACAATATTGATGTTGGTAAGTCCTCACCAGCACTCCAGACTCTTCAAATGCAGGGGGTCTCTATAATTGGTTTTTAGCTCTTTTCCATGCCTTTTCTCTCAATTTCTTCCATTCCCTTCCCACTGCTTTGCCTCCATATTCTTCTACATCTCTTTCTCCTGGGTTAGTCTTTTTCCTTTGTTCTTTCCACACAAACAAGATTCTCTCAAAACCACTGCCTGTCTCATTCTAGCTATGAAAAGTGTAATTTTTCTCTGTTACCTCAAATCACTGTTTCAGTTCCTTGTATGTGCCTCACTCCCCTTCTGCCAATGTCCAGCAGTTCAGAAACATAAATGACAAATTCCTGTCGCAAAAAGAGGATTTCCCAGACATGATGAGAATTTGCCTTGTTTAACTTCTTCCCACAATCTTCTGTTCCCTAAAAGATGTGTTCCTCTAGTCTGAGCTATTTCTCCCCAAATTCCCATCTGTATCATACTCACTCACAAGAAAAAAGGGGAAGAAAGCATGCAATTACAATATAGAGAGTATATTAGGAATGAGAACCAATAGGTTCTCATATACAGAGAACATATCAGGAATGAGAACCATACATCAAGTTGAGAAGCGAGTCAAACTGTCTTACTAAGTGAAGTTTCTTGTTATAAGTATTGACAAACAAAGAAAACGGGACAAAGCATGGACATCTCCCTGAAAAGACCAACAGACCTTTCAAACAAATCTGCACATCTTTGAGTACTTCCACTGTGATCCCATGTGAGCAAACACGGATCCATCTGTAAGGGCACAGCCATGGGCAGAAATGCCCCAATCTCCTCTTCAATCTGCCCCTCATCCCTCTTCCTGTACATCCAATTTCCTGCTGCCTCCTGCCAGTCCAGCCCACCAGGGCTCTGTGCTCATCCTCCAAACTGCAAATCCTTCAAACTGCACCCCTGATCCCACCCCAACTGTAGAGAACAAAGACTCAGATGCTTGGAACACACAGTCTAGAAATTAGTGTATTTTTTTCCTCTTTCCCCTAACCTCCACCCCTTATAATGTTTCCAGCAGTAAATGCCTTCTAGGGAGCTCTGCAACAACGAGGCCCACCTCTGGGAAAATGAGGATTCACGGGTTGCCATGGCTCACAAGCTCATGAGCTATGGGCCTGCAATAAAAGCAACACAATTTCATTAGAGAGGATTAAAACTGTTTGATCTCCCAGAAAACAACTACAGGGGATAGTGTAGAGCAGAGCAGGTTTGCAAAGAAACACAGATTAGAGGCACCAATATACACTTCAGGTAAGGAGACAGAGGCTCTCACTATTGTAAAAAATCAGCTTTGGAAGTTGTGTGGGTGTCTGCCAGTGATGTAACACAGATGTCAGAATGCTCAGGCCTTGTCCTGACTTGAAAAATCAGGTATTTTATGGTATCTCCAGTTAGTGACATATAAGCCAACAGGTGCTTGATGTCACAGACAACAAATTTTGTGTCTCTTTCTACATAAATGGCAAATTTTGCTCTAAGCGGAGTCCCCTTAAGCTGGTCAGGGCAGACACTTGCTCTTCTTAGTCCTCTGGCTGCAGAAAGCGTTTGGTGCAGCGTTAGAAAGGCCACATCTCTCTCGAGGCTTCAAATGTTGAAAAGGAAATGCAGGTCTTCTCTAAATGCAGCTACAAGAAGGCAAAAACTACCATTTATTGTCGCCCTGAATTTTCTGCCTTCTGTCTTTGTGCTGCAAATTCTCACGCAGCTTCATGTAAACAATGTGTATTTTTAGAATGTTTACATATTTCTCCTCTGAGAGAAGAAATGATTGATGGTGATGTCCACCATCCAGGTTGGAGAGGTGGCAACCTCTGTAGCCAATCTCTTGACCTTTGTACAAATGTATATAAATGGAGTCAGATTTTTGAATTAAAGGTTGTTCCCTTGAACTGCTGCAGTGTGGAGCCTCATCTTTCTGTCCCTGAAGTGGGACACTCCCAGCCTCGGTGACTGACACTTTATTGTTCCATTTTCCCTTCCATAAACTGTGCCAACTTCTCTGCTTTATAAAGTCATAGGTGGACTAGGGGAAAACTCAGTGAAGGCTTTGTATAGATAGACTAGAAGAATAAAAAAATAAATAAAGCTTCACTACAATTAATAAAAGCCTAGAGAAGTACAATAAAATCACCAGGGCCTTTCCCCTCACCTGCCACAGAAGGGCACACACCCCATGAGCCACCAGGCCCCTGTTTCCAAGCTGTGCCCCAGGTTTATTCACAATCTGAACCATTTTAGCCCTGAGCCAGTGCAGCACCATGTGCTGGTGCTGCTGCCCAGGGCCTTCCTAGCTAGGAAGCATGACAGCATTTCCACTGTAACAACAAATGCTGGTAATGGTGATTTTTTCCTCAATTTTTCAATTAATGTTAACCTAACTGAATAATTACAGGCAAACAGGAGAGGGAAAGGAAAGATTGTACTCATCTGGATGAAATATGTTATTTTTCCCAGTGTGTAAGACAGACACCTTCAGAAGAGGCAGCTTCTTTTGGGGCAGAAGGTGACAAGAGAGCCAACTGGCTTTTCACTCTAATCTCAAGGCCCATCTATTGCCAGCAGGTTGAAGCCTTGAACTCAAGACAAATGGCCAAACTGAACATTATCCCCAGGTTCCTGTAAGTGGAGCTGTAAAGGCTGAGGGCCTCCTCACTCTCCATCTTCCCTCGGTACAACCCAAAGCTGCTGTCACCGTGTCTGCCAGACATGACAACAGCTCATGATCAGCAGTGGCACATTGTGAGTCAGCCAGCACTTGTGATATGAAGTATTTGACTGGTAAGAACACATTTTTATGTCCTCTCACACACTGAATCCACAGACTAAGCTACTTAGGAGCAAAAAAACCCCCAAAAAAAACCTCCAAAAAACAAAGGAATTCAAAGTAAAGACAGAAGAATTAACACACATCTTCAGCAGGAGATTGAAAAGACAATGCCCCAAGCTGTTTGTAAAAGAACCTGCAGCACCAAGGTTGTTTGGCAGTGCAGCAGGGAAAAGGTGAGCAGGGACATGAGACAAAAGACCTACAAGGTAACAGATTAGCCCCCAAAAGCCCTGTTGATGAAAACAGGACTGGAAGTTACTGATAGAAAAAACAGTGCTGAAAGTTACTTTATAGTTCAGTTTTTATATTCAACAAAATGTAACACTGTTCAAGGTACACTTTAGATGGTTGGTGTTTGTTTGGGGTTTCTGGTGATTTTTTTCCCCCAAAATGCTAAATGCAAAATCTATGAAAAGCTTTCTTAGCTATCTTAAAAATGAAATAAATCTGGGAACATTTATTGTTTATATTGGAAAATGCTCTACTGGCAACCAAATGGTTAAAGAAAAAAATAAGAGGAAAAAAAGCCTTAAAAGACTCAGGAGAATTAGCTGTTGCTAAAACAATTTTATGGTCCTTTCCACTTCAGTGGAGGTAGTTTGTATGGCTGACTGGAATCTATTCAATGCTGTCAAACATCTAACACTCCCATAGCCAGACGCCTCACAATGAATAACAAGCAGCCTCGCTGCCAATATGCTCGAGCTGCATTTTTTACCAGGGACTGGACCCCAACCCAGCAACAACTCCAACTTCATTGTTCAATGCCTTGTTAATTTATAAGACCCAAAAATTAACCACAACAAACAAAAGTGCCAAAATTCTAAAGCAACGCAGCTACAAAATCCATCATATTAAACAACACAGAAAGTCAGGTTCGTAAAAAGAACCCGCACATCTAATTTCTCTTTTGTAGTTTAAATTGATTTCATAATAGGAAATAACACTCAATTTCAGCAGACGACTTCCACAATCTGGGGAGGCTTACAATGAGTGCACAGAACAAAAAAGAAAGAAGTAGAAACAATGAATAAAGTGTACACAACTCTCGTTGAAACACTAAGCACATCATCTGTCATCCCGAGTATCATCATTTCCATAAATATTATCCCAACCATTGATTGCCTTGCTCAGTGCTGTGCTTCAAGCAAAATCCTGGACTCTTACCATATTTACGTCCTTCATCTTTCAGCTCTAATAATGGTGAAGCGCTGACACCAGCCTCATATTCCAGGGAAGATAGAGAGTGCTCAGTGACAGCCCTGGCTCTGTGAAATTACAGCTGTGCTCTCTTGGCAGGTTTATGATTATGGCTCTGACAGGCCTTGTGTTCTGGAGCTCATATCCTGCCTTGGGCACATCCTCCCCTCCTACAGCACCAAGCTAAAGTCAAATAGGACACACACATCACCATGAAGGTATCCCTTTAGCATTTTCAACTTTGGGGGGAAACGAGCCCCATTCTCACCATATGTAACACAGCTTATGACTCTGGGGTTTACTTTTAATTACACTTGCTGCTGGAGTTCCCAGGATCTAACTCTCTAGGAACCATAAGGTGGTGCTGAAAAATTCCAGAGCCTCGGTTTGTAAAACAGTGAAGCAGAGCAGCTGTTTTTAAGAAAAAGTGTCCCTATCACACTGATACACAGCCCTGAGAAAAACTAAACTCAAGTCCATGGTAGGACTCATGAGCTCATCCTTACTGAGCAAATATAAGCTGCTGCACTTTTAGAGCTGAGTTGATTGCCCACACTAGAAAAGACACAGCTTTGAAGGTGTGAAGGAAAGCAGTGGGCTGTGAGTGTCAGTGTGTGCACAAGTGTTTGTGAATTCTTGTGTTGGTCTTGACAACCCAGAGGGACTGGCTGAGCAGCCCAGGGACACTTGCTCCACCAACCATGCACTTTTAAGGATGTATTTAGAAGTAAAATCAATGAGGTATCATTGCTTTTAAGCCTAAAGAAAACAACAATGAAGTAATAAAATGTACAGGTCAGGGATTTATCACCACTGAATTATTTTACCTAAATACAGGTAGTATCCGTAATACAAAGTGAATTTTTTTTTTAATTAATTTTTTACAGCACTGTTTAGGCCTCTTGCTCTCTCTGAAAGCAGGCTACAATTTCTTGACCTTATCATTAACCTGCTGTCCTTACTCTCTACATCTGGCCCTACAGCATTCATTAGCATGTGCAATGGAGAAGAAACACCCAAATTATGCACAATTTCATCTGGTTTGAAGCAGCATGCATGCACATCTCCAAAAAACTCTCACCTAACAGCACTTCTGGGAGCCCACAAACACACACAAATACCTGACACGTTTTCCACAAACACGCTGGCAGTAAGATTAGGCCACACAAGCATATCTTGATTGTAAACAGGAAAAATAGCCACTATCATTCCCAAAACCTTAATCACAGTAATTAACCACAAATGGTTAATTACAGAAAAAGCTGGTCACAGATCAAAAGCATCTAAAAAGCTACATCCATCAATTCCATTGATATCAATGTGGAACATAAACCTTTCAGGTTACATATTTACACTAAATCTAAGATTTCGGAAGTGAAAAGTAGAACTTGAATACTGCTCCACCAGGCAGAAAACAGCTTTTTATCTTACTACAGACTAATGACTCATTAATACCGTGGTTAAGCACTATCAGCAAGTCAGCAGGCACTTGAGAGGCAAGATGGGCCCTGTGAAGGAAGCCTTTGGGGATGAAGAGACACATCCACGGAAATGTATCGTCACTTCTGCAAAAGCAACTTGAGGCTGCACAATTTATGTCAAATCAAATTCTTAGCTACATGTTTAGCCAAACAACGTGACAGCTGGATAATACCCAGCAAATACTCTCTGAACTAACACAATTGTAACTATGTGGGGCTTCTTTATTCCCGCTCCACTTGGTAATAGATTTTTGGGAATGTGTATTTTGATTTAACCGACTCCAGTTTGACACAAACACTTCATTTCAAGCAGTTCCATCACTGCAGATGAGATGATCCTTCCCACCAGGAAATCAGGCTGCTCTGTGGTATCAAACACCTGCCTGGAAGAGGAACTGTCATGAACCCACAGGGGCCAGAAAGCTCCTTGTGTCCCCTCAGGGAGCTGTTCAAGGCTACACGCACTCTAATTCTCCAGAGCACTTCTGGAACAGATGGAAATAAGGCTAATGCATTAAACAATTTAGATTATTATTTCCAGAAATACTTCTACAGTACTCAAGTGTCAAAATGCTTTTAAATCAAGAAAATTGCACGTGGCAAGACTTAGAAAGCTGACTAGAAGAATTAGATGCTTACACTCCATGAAATTCAGTTGATTCCAGAGATACAGCTCCACTGCTGCTTTCTAAAAATTCACCCATGACTGACCATAAGATGAGAGCAGTACCTTAATGAGTATAAAGCCCAAGAGAAATAAACCAAAAATTTAATGCAGACTTATTTTTGCATGTTTTACACCATGGTGCAAACCCTCCTCTTCCCTTTCCCACAGAAAACAGATCATTACAAGGTGTGCCCTTGGGCAATTCCCCTGGTTTATAAAAGGTGTCCTCCTGCCCCAGGATTCACAAAGGATTTGAACCCGATGTACATTCACATAACCTGGGTTCATGAGAACCAAATCTGCAAGACGTGCTGCTAAATCAGACAGGGCTGCTTGGAGATCTTTAACAGAAACCTCCTCAGAGCTGAGGGCTCCTCCAGTTTTTGTTTTCAGAGGAGGGTTCCTGCTAAGTGCTTAAGAAAAGCAAAATGTCATTTGCAATAACAACACTTTCCCTGTGTTTTTTTACGGTTGTTTTCTGCAATCTAACCACAAGGAATTGAATATACTGCTCTAACCTCTGCTAAGTACAGTTTTTATACTTATTGACAGCTGGTGTTGATCATTTGAATTGGAAAACTTGCAGGAAGGAAGCACCTGAGTTCAGCTCTGAGTGTTCTCCAAAGTCTCCAGGAGTGTTTTATGATACCATTCAATGTCATTAATCAAGTAGTTCATTACTGGCTGGCAGAAACTCTTTGTTGCTGTGAACTCACTCAGCACAAAGTTATTTTGTTCATAGTATTGCCACTTCCTTTTCAAATTTGTAAGGTTACTGTGCATCAACCTCCCGCTGCTGCAAATTTGGCACTCTTTTCTCTAAGCTTTTCTTTCCCTAAAGATGACCATTTAACAGATCTTGGGTCTTTTATTGGTTTTTTTTCTGCATTCCTCATAATTTAAGACACCTAAGTTATCTTCTGCAAGCCTTCCAGACACTTGAATTTTTACCAGAAAATTGATAGTAAGATTTTATATTTGTTTTCCCTGTAAGTTCTGGCTCAAGGCCACTGCAGTAACACAGGCATTCCAGGATACCCCAAGTATGTTCTTCACAGGCAAATTTCCCCTTCTATCCTTAAATGGAATCTAGAAAATATCTATACAGTCTGCTGGTTCAGTGCAAAGGTCCTACATGCTGCCTCTCAGCAGGGATCATCTGTTTTGGTTAAATGCAACCTTTAAACCCACTGATGGGAGGAGATTGATCAACCAGCCACCAAGAACAACCATCTATCCAGATGTATATTCTGTTTCGTCTTTTTTTAACCTCCCCTAAACTCTAATTCGCTGTTAATTAATTAATTTGCTGTTAATTCTGTGTAATTTGCCTCCCAGGTCCCTGTGACACCCCAAAGCTGCAAAGGGCCACAGCAGAAGTGGCTGGACAGGCATGGAAAGCCCAAGCCCTTTGTCTGTATTTTCTTTGTCAGCAAGGACAACAGTCCTTGCTAGAAGCTTTCACCTTCCCATGCCTTTCCTGCATTTCTTTTCAGCCACATGAGCTTTTAAGAAACAACACCCAAATGATCTGCCAAAAATAGGCACCAGAAAGTCTCTTTCGCTACAACCTGAAACCAAGCCCTTTAAAATACAAATGATAATTAGTGGATCTTTTCTCAAAATATTATCCATCTTTCTCCTCAATGTCTTCACAACTTGTAGAAAAGCTGCCACTGACTTTGATCCAATTTTGATCACAATCATTATTTCTGTGCTTCCTGACACTCCTGCAATTCCATGCACCTTGCATCTTAAACATCCCTCCCCTTCTGTACTTTGCATGCCTCTATCTGCTCCTCTTCCCAAAGTTTATTCTTCTATCACTTTTTTATATCACTGTTATCACATTAATTGGTGAGCTTGTCTCCAAGAAATTAACTGCCTCGAGGCACGTCTTTCTTCTTTCTCCTGATGCTTAATCTCTGATCATATCTTGGTTTTATAATCCCTATCAAGCCTTTTATTAACTTTTGCTTTTATGACTCCTAAAATCACAAAACACAGTACGTTGGATTTTGGTCTTGCCTAACAGTTATCCATTCTACAAGTATCAGCTCTGTGGCTTTTTACATTCTCCTCATTTAATGCTTTTTCAGGCATTATAACATTAGCAATAAGATAAATATTTTATGCTTATGAACTCCTTGCAGCAAGAACAGAAACACGTGCCTTCCCACATTCCAAATATTCTGTTAAAACACACCCCTTCGCATTTCCCACCGCACGGGCAGGCAGGCAAAGGAATTCTGTTCCAGAGACAGGAGAGGGGAATGTCTGGAACCATGAACTGGCAAAGCGGAAGGAAATCTGTGCATGAGCAGGGCATGAGTGCCCCCTGGTCCAGCAGGAAACCCACCCCACAGATCATGGGTGCAGAAGCAGCAGTGCCACTGTGGGGGCAGGATGGCCAAGCCTCACTGAAGGCCCAAAGTGAAGCACTCACACCTGGAACTGGTGGGACTGGTGAGATTCCAGCCATTTCTGATCCAACAGGAATCTTCCCCACCTCCCATTCTGTTTCCACCCCCCATCCACGAGCTGCTGGAGAAGGGCTGCAAGTCCCTGCTGGGCATACAGGAGCAACGGGAACACCTTTCTGGGATTTGGCTCCAGGAGTGTGGGCAGTGTTTGCCACCCCACCTGCTGATACACCTGCCTCAAGTGCCAGCAATCACACGTATTTCAGAACTACCTCTCCTCCTGCTCCTCTTTGTATTTCAGTTGAGAGCAGTTCACTTTCACTTTGAATAAAAAATAAAATTAACATCAGGAACAATTCGTAAATTAAGTGTGTACAGCAATACAGTAACTGAACACAGAAAAAGGAGACCAGCTGTAAAACACAAACACAGAAAAAGAAATAAACGAAGAGGACAGTGACAAGGAAGGGTGACCCAAGTTGGTGTGTGTAGCTGGCACCATGAGGCAGTCAGGGAGGCCAGCAGGAGGAAGGACAATTAGATTGAGCAGATGAAAGCAATGATGATGATTGCTGGGGCTGCAGGCCGGGGCTGGCCTGCATTAGGTTAAGTAAGCTGGATGCAAGCCAGCATCACTGAACAAATGGCACGGCACATTCCCCAGGAATCTGAGGAGAGATTACCAATATCTCAAAGGTGACCTCTCACACTTGCTCTCCCAGCAAATCAGGCAATTCTCTTGGCTGTAATGCACGAGATCAGCAGAGGCCACTCTCCTGAAGTTATGCACGCCTCATACAAAAAGGATTTTTAGTTTTAGATTTAATATCAATTGACTGCACCTCATTTGAGCAAAGTATACTAAGTGCTTTATTGGTTTATTTCACCCCTTCCCCATTTTAAAGAAAACGTAATCTAACTTTCCATTATTCATTATCATCCAGGCAGGCAACAAGAGGAAAAAAAAGAACTCTAATTTTTAGCCATATTGTCTATTAAAAATGTAAAATGTTTCCTAAAAGGGCAGGCGCATTAATTAAGGCTGCCTCGGGATAAATGAAGATTACTAGGAGTGCTCTGCTTTCCTGGACGAGTTTTCCATTATAATCAAATGAAACCAATTACTGCATTTGTAATGGAAACTGTACCTAAGCTGAACATTTCCACTTTTGCAGAAGCTGGAGAGTACACTGCACGAGCACAAAAAGGTCTCCCAACACTTAGGAAAGAAACAGAGAAGGTATCTTTTCTGGGGAAAAGAAAGAATCTTGTAAGTAAAACCAACAGTAAATACAACAAATCAGATGGCCCCAGTGTAATTGAGACTCACAGCCTGCATTCCCAGAAGCCATCTCCAGCAGGAAATCCTGAACCTGAGCACTGAACTGCTTTCCGCTTCTTCAGAGAAGAAAATACAGCTTAATTAGGCTCAATTTTCTAAATAATGGTTATCCTCTGTAACTAATCAGGAAAATTTTAAACCGGTATCAGATGAATGCTTGTTCAAATAGTGAAACATGCTCTGTCTTCCAAATATCATCTTACTCTGCAGACAACTGAAAGGATCGAGGGTAACACACGTTGAGGCACAGTTTTTATTTTCAAACATCCTTTGCCATCCTACTGAGCAGCCCCCAGAACAACACACAACCTTCTTCTGCACAGGGAGATTCTGCCAGCGACAGAAAGCAAAGGTAACTTCAGGGAAAAAAGAATTAATGGAATTTCAAACACAACAGCATTTTCTGAACTTATTCCAAATGGAAACAGGCAAATGTTTAAAGGTATTTCTGGGAAACTAAGAAGGCCCCAAATAAAATTACTGGAATAATCTTTAAAGAGAATCTTGAGCCTGAAAGACACTTTGGAGAGAATTCTGTTTCCAAATCACCTAAAAGCAATACACTCATTGAGTTCATCCATAATTATCCAATATTCACCCGGATCATGAATGTTACCCCTCAGTAAGATAAGGAAGTGCACGTTAAGCTATGAGGCTGATTAAGGCAATGCAGAGTTATGTTTTAGTGTTCTCTCCATGTAATCAGCAATGAAGCTCTACCATGATTTTAGAGGTATCCATCTATAGTTAGATAAAATCAATATACAGAAATAGTGTACTTTGATTTCTGGTTCCCTTCTAGACTCGTATAAAAACAACTTCCGAGTGAAAATAGGGGCAGATGCAGGAACATTGTTGATGACATGTTCTAAGTTTAACACTCCTCCATGGGCTACACTGTGACACCAACTAGACTTCAGCACAACGCAGCACATGCAGGCTCCAGTGCCCACTATCCTCTGCTCAAAAATCTGACAAATTTCTTAGAGGTTTTCTATATTTATCTTTGGATGTCAGATAAACTAGCAAGTTTGCCATTCATGGAAAATAAAGGAAAACTGAGGCAATATGAACTGAGTTTCAACTAAAATACCAAGTGAAATTCTATCAGATTAGGACAAGTGGTTGGGGTTTTTTTATAATTTATGTATTATACTGACTCTAAGTATGGCTCTGCCAGGTGTTCTACAGTGAAGGGAGCTGCAATATTAGGGGTTTTGGAAGGCTGCAATATTAGGGATTTTGGAAGGTTGTAAAGATAGAAGCATTTTTGTTTTACAAAAAAACCCTTCCTTTGTTTAGAATAGACTCTGCCACAGCTGCTTTCTGTGGACCCTCTAGACTAGGTTTTCTTTTACATGATGTGGTGACCAAAGTTCTACACAGAAATTACGTATTTAAATTTGTGCATTTCCATCTCTGGTCTCTCCACTAATCCCTTTACTTTCAAGACAGGGAGATCTATCTGCATTTTTAGATTAGTCTTTATACCCTACTTAAGGCCACATTGCTACTTTTTTTTTTCCAGTGACAGCTGTTAACTTCATACAGATGTAGTCAGCTGCATCACCAGTCTTTTCAGGAATTTCCAGCCTAATCTTCAACACCTTGAGAGAACACCTGCCAGTCATATGCTATTATTTATGTGGCAGTTCTACCATCCCAGTTCTTTTCCCTTAATCTACACAACTCACAAAGCTGTTTCCACTTCAAGTCTATTTTTATCCTTTACTTATGTAAATGCTGCCAAGTAAGATTGAATTTTTTTCACGCTCTTTTCCCAACTTCTGAATAATAGGTGTACTTATTACAGACCTGTACTACGTTCCTGATGTCTCAGTCAACACTAAAGTAAAGGGACTGTAAAATTGTGAAAGTCAATTCTTTTGCCTTTATTTAAAAGCTCACTTTTCTAGCCACTTTTCTTATATCAAATCCTGTGGGATGTCCCCACACGCTACAACTGCATGCCAGGATAACATTTCATTGATATCCAGTATCACACACCCCAAATGTTTGTTTAGAAAACTGTGCAGACAAGGCAGGGCTCTCTGCTTTACCAGATTCCTTCTAAAGAAACAAATCCCCCCCAACCCTTTTATTTCCAAGCAGTCTCTACCAAACCCGATCACAATTGTCTGTAAAGTCTGCATAGATTACCAAACACAGATCTAGTTAAAGACTAAAAACTGCTGCAAAGACAACACCAACTTCTTTAAATGTTTATCCACCAAATGAGGAAACTGATGAACGGGAGTAACAAATAATTATGGAGCACTTACTGTAGCGGAGAGCTGTGGTCCATTGAGCTGTGCGTGCAGGATGGCCTCGTTGATGGAGCTCCAGATCCCCGAGAGCGCCATTTCCAGCTCGTGTGAGGCGGCCATTTCATTAGTCAGATATTCCAGCGTGGAGATGAACTCCCTCCACTGTGCATCCAGCTCCGACACGCTGGCCAGGCAGCCCCTCATGACATTGAGACAATATCCCACACAGGGCCGGATGAGCGTCAGGCCCTGGCAGTGCGGGCAGTACTGCATCTTCACCAGGGCCCTGCTGCACTCCTTGCTCAGAGCGGCATGCTCCGTAGTGTTTATCACTTCACTGCCCAGGCTCAGGGCCTGGCTCAGCATCCTGCTGGCCCAAAGAGATTTTGACAGCTCTGTAACCAAGTTTTTAGAATAGTGTCCAAAAGGATTTATGTCTTGCCTTGTAAGCCGCAGACACTCTGTGTAGTCCTCTGACAGATCCGTAATTCCTGGGTTTATTAGCCGGCTGTACACCAGAGGAAAGAGACTGTCAAAGAACCGCAGTACTGCACTTTCCACTGTGGTCTCTGCGCCCAGAATGTAGAGAGAGATGTCTGTAAAAAGCTCCTTAACAGGCTCTGCTGCTTCTTTTGCCATAGGTCTGTAAGCTGTCTCAAACAGGGAACTTGTGCGGTTTTCAGCAAAGCGAAGCAAAGACTCAAAGGCCTCTAAAAAGGGGGCAGGGGAGAGAAAGAACTAAAGGTTAATGGCAGGCACCTGAATTCTCAGTCGCAGGACTAACTCTGTCCTGAACAGGAACATCAATAATTACAAGAAATTTGCAATATGAATGCAATGACAGGCAATACAGCTTTCAGCAGTAATGGGGTTAAAGGGACCCTAAAGTGTTGCCTGTGCATAATAAAGGCAACACATAACACATAATTGTTTTTCTTAAAACAGCTAACTGTGTTCTCACTAGCCAGACCCTGATCCACCACGGACTCGCACGGATTCCAGACCAGGGCTGTGTAAGATGGTTTTCAGAACTCACACTGACTTTGGGCAGTTCAGCTGGGTACACTCCCAAAGCATCCCTCAGCTCAATTGTGAGGCAACTGAATATACACAGAAGCTGGAGGCTTTGTTTCACAGTGCTTGAGTAGGTGGTTGAGAGGCACTTCTTGCAAAGTACAGCTCCAAGATGAAGAAAAAGATGCTGTGTGAATAAATTCTCTCCCCATTAACACTGGCCATGTCTGGACACCAGCCAGTGGTTGGGGAGGACTTGACATCATGTCCACTATGACCCAAAACCAAAGTGAAATAAATAAATCAGGAAAACATTATCTCCTTTAACTACACCATTTCTGAGTGGCCTAAGAAAAAATAACATTTAAGGAGTTCCAGAGTTAACACATTTCAAATGGCACATGGCAAGTATTATACACCCAAACCACTGATTGGGGTGCTAGAATTCCTGGACAGGGGAAGGAAGGGATCAGTTTTCCAGATTATTTTTAATGACACAGAAGACAGTAATCCACACCATTCCCACTGCTTTCTTTGGAAGCTCTCCAACAAAAAGCCTCTGACATAAATCATCCTTGCACTCCTCTGGGTGGCAAGCAGCTCCAGCCGAGGCAGGAGATCTGTCACTCCATCCCTCCCGAGGCCCGGCCAGATAATGGGGTTTTGGTCTAATCCTCCTCTCCATTCATGGGAACATGGCTGTGTGATTCCCTGCTCTGCAGCACAGCCCCAAGCTGCCCGGAGATCAGCCCCACAAAGGAGCAGATACAATGCACAGCTCCAGATTAGCACACACTGGCAAGGTCCTGCAGCACAGCCTGTGCTGTGCCTTCCCACTGACAGCTCCCCGGGCAGCTGCCTTGCCTGTTATCATAAGCATTACAATCCCTTTTGCCACAAAGTGTGCTTTAACTAAACAGATAATACACCATATCTCCTCGGACATTAATCATCAGTATTTCGCACACACACGCTGCAGAAAAAAATCACCTCGGCACTCGCACTGGTATTACAGCAACTGATACTTTGGAGGGGCTTATAAAATCCTGGGAATTAAGAAACCAGACACCTGAGTTGAAAAAGATGACAGTACGTTCTCGGCAGAGAAACACCTTGCCAAGTTTCAGACTGAAGCAACCTTGCAGAGCTGACAACAGTTCTGAAAATTGGATCCAGGAAAGAAATCTTGACACAACCTAAACTGTAGTGCAGTTTTTTGTGTGCTACTGCACAATATTAAAAGGGTCTTTTGTTTGCCACATCACCTCTATGTGTTTATTTCTAAAGGAAACCAAAACCTCATTTTTATCATACTAAAAACTCCATAGAAATATTATAAAACATAAAACAGGTGTTTAAGTTTCCTCCCTATGCATGGTCCCTTACAGGTGTTCAGCTTATCATTAAATTATGGAAGCAGGGCCTGTTGCCTGCAATGCCATCAATCCTACACTCTTCCTTCACCTTCCATACCCATAAAGGCACAACTCCAGGCATCACTCTCCTTAGCTGAAAATTAAATTAAATTCATTTATGAATGTGCTAATGTCGTTATTTTCCTGAGAAAATAAAAGCCCCAGTGAAGCGTACAAGCAAAACATCCATTGACAGCAAACATCCCAAAAAAAAGAGATTTCTGCAGATTCCTGGGATATTAGGTTGCAGGCTAGAAACCATGTAGCCTTTTATTTTCAAACCTCTTAACCGTGAAAATTCTGCATTCTAGTAAATAAAACTCTGCATTATTCTGAGACAAGTATGAAATCATGATATGTAATAATGACGTTTCTTTTTCATTGCATAAGGGAAAAATTGTGATGGCAATTAGCTTCATTCCTCCTGCAAAAAGAGCCCTCACACCAAAAACATGGCACAAAAATATGGTTGGTGAATACAGATGTGCTGCAAACCCCTGTAAGGCATCATGTGCTTCCTTATAACCACTGGTCAGACAGAAAATGTGACTCGTGCCTACAGGCAATTACATTTCAGAAGGAAATACATAGGTCCTTTTTCATTGTTAAGGCATTAAGAGATGTTTGAGACAATCAAATTACTGTTTTCAGACCTTTAAATCAGAAATAACGGGGCTTCGTGCAGTCAAATGATGTGGCAGCAATGGACAGCTTGAGTTGTGCCTGTGCAGGGCAGGAGCTGCTGAAGTGATTAATTATGTGCAAATTTTTAGTGCACTTTGTGTGGTACTTTGTACACACAAAGTTTCTAAACCCCAAGGAAGGTTTACCACTATCTGCAAGACCAGCTTCTCATCTATGCTGTCAAATACAGCAAACTTCAGACAGTTATGAACTCACAAAAAATCTGAATTCTAAGGCTAAAGACACACTGGGAGAATTATTTGATCATCTTTCAGTGCCTCTGGCTTCAACACAACCCTACCAGCAGCATGGAATATATTGCAAATGTATCAATTCTGAACAGAAATAAGCCTGAACAGAAATAATCCAACATTTGATGAAGACATCAAATTCGGAGGGTTTTTGTCTTCCAGTTGTAATAAAACAAATAGGAAGATGGAGAGCAAGGTTTGTTCCCATGCTGCTGAGAAGCCCATTTTTGATTTAAGACTAGAGAAAAAGTGAAACAACAGTTAGTTTTGAATTTTGAATGCCCACAGTGGTGTCTACTTAATGAAAGTCAGGCAGCATCACCCTCCATGAAGTTCATCGTGTGCTCACCAAACACCTGCCTCCAGCCCTGTTGTGCCTGGACACTCCCCCACAGCCGATCAGCCAGAGGTCACCTCTGGAATCTCCCGTCTGGAGACAACCCGCTGGGCTTGTGGGAGGAGCTGCTGGAGACAAGCCCAGCTCTGACAAGGTGCCACGCCGGGTTTGCTGCCCCAGTGGCAGTCCTGACCCTGCTGGGCCACGCAGCTAAACCAGCCCATGGGCTGGGCTGCAGCCTGCTCCCCAGCCTCACATCACTAAACCTGGATTGTGCTCAGTCTGACACACACACAGCGGGAAAAGCACTGCTTTGAATGTACAGCATCCGTGCTTATTCAACCCGAGAATGGCACAGCTTGGTTTGGAGCAAGAGCTCCCGTCTGACAGAAATACACCCACCCTTGACACAAAGGACATTTCCCTTCTCATCAGCCAGCAGCTACACCTCAAATTCCTGATGGAATGAGAATCACAAAGGTTCCTGACTTATCTCCCACCTGCTTTTGCACTGTAACACTGCTGACTTCTTCAGTGGGATTTAATCCCGATTTAAATCCACTGCATGTCATAAAACGCTGCAAGAACAGAAGTGTTTCTGCTAAAGAACAGTGCTACCGGGAGAAACAGATGTAGGAGGAATGTGTCAATCTGCTCAGTGCTGGTGTACCAGCATTTTCCAAATACCTCCTCTGTTTTTCCACCACCTGGGGGTCTATTTGGGGAAAACCAGGTAGATATTAAATTTCTCATGTCACATAAACACCACATTCACCAACTTGCACGACCTCCCTTCAGCAGGAATAGCTATTTGAGTTTTTTAACTGCTGTCACCTCTATTTTAGTCTAATCAAGTGCAACAGCTTTCCAAGTTTGTGCTCAGGCCACCACCTCTTCTCCTGCAGCCTTATCCTCCAGACAAGAACCAAAGATGCAGAAGCACCAGACATCAATTTGCCACTATTACTGCCACAAAAATCTTCCTGGGTGTGTTTCTTTTGTCAGGCTCTGAGACAAACAGCAGCACAAGCTCAAGGAAAGATGAGAGCAGAGAATTCAGTGAAGTGCCCAGAGCTGGTGTCAGAGCTGGCATTCAGGGTTGCCTTCATCTCATGAGCCTCAGGGAACACACACACAGATAGGAGTTTTCCAAGAAAATCCGGATTGACACACGATAGCCATGCTTAGAGCAGTTCACTTGCTTTCCTCACTTCTGCAAGACCTTCTGAAGCTGTTGAGATCCTTATTCTGTCAGCAGCTGTGGGGTTCAGACAGAGAGCATTAGGCAAGGTTAGGCAACAATCTCCAACGTGCTGGTTTATGATTTAGCCCAAACCTACATTCTTTTCTTTCCAGAGATCCAACACAGCAATATTAGCATGGAAACAATTTCACCAAAACAACGACAACCTGAACACCAGATAGCTCTGCTCACAGAGGATCATTTCTGCCTCAGAGTAGCTGGGGCTCAGATATTAATACCTGAACCCCTTTGTCCTCAAAAACCAGAGTCCTAACACCCACTGCAAACCACGACATGCCTGTGTGAGAACTTACTGCCACTGCCACCAGATTTCTGTGTGCCACTCCAAGCTGGCACCTTGCCCACAGAACTGACCAGGTGAGACCACCCTGCTAATGCAGCAACTCTCCAAGGAATCAGTGACTCCTTGCACTCTGCAGTAACTGACTGCCTACTGGATTTCCATTTTAAAAATCCACAAACTCCTTAAAAAAAAGAAGGAAAAAAAAAAAGGAAACTGTTATATTACAAACATCACAAAAAGATTTAACAATGCTGAAACCCCAAAACTATCTATACAGAATCTGCACAAAAATCACATCTGTGTACATTTTAGATTGTGACTGTAATCACAAAAGAAGAATGACAATTTTAAGTAGCTCCATTATTTGTTTGGTCTCTCAGGACCACACTAATATTTGGCTCCTTTCCTTTCAACATCTTGCATTTATTACAGAGTTACAGAATGAATGAAAGCTACAGTTAGTTGAACAATGGCTTCCTTTTCATGCTTTCACGTCCATTAAGATTTCTGCATCTTTACAGCTTGCCAAAATAAAGGACAACATATTAATATTTTCCAGCAGTAGAATTTAAGTACAAACTGTTTGCAATGTACTACAGGGAGAACAATGTAAAAAGCAGAAAAATCACACCCATACTCTGCGTGGCACACAAATAATAAAATTTATCGCTCCACTTTTTGGGTGTACAATGATCTCTAAACACGTTTAAAAGAATATAAACAAAGAGTGCTTAAAAACCATCACTAAACAAGATGAACAAGTGGCTGGGTTTGGG
>VZDJ01000033.1:1508649-1636474 GCA_008694505.1 Cyanoderma ruficeps | reverse complement strand
TCCATTCATTCATTCATTCATTCAACTGCTTTTGTAAACAACTTCATGTAACTTTCAGCTTAATTTCAATTCTGTGACATTTTGCTTGGAGCAGAATTTCCAAGCATTCAAAGTTTCCCTCTTATCTTCCTTATTTATTCTTCTGCAGAACACAGGGCTAAAGCTCTTTATTAATACCCTACTTTCCCATGTGCCTTACTGGTTTTAGAATGGAAGTCTTCCCACACGTGATGAAGCTGATGAGAAACAACACGTTAATAAACACATTAGTAAACATGTCTAATGAGAGAAGGATGTCTACCACATCCTGGTTGACACATCACCAACACTTGCAGGNTCAATTCTGTGACATTTTGCTTGGAGCAAAATTTCCAAGCATTCAAAGTTTCCCTCTTATCTTCCTTATTTATTCTTCTGCAGAACACAGGGCTAAAGCTCTTCATTAATACCCTACTTTCCCGTGTGCCTTACTGGTTTTAGAATGGAAGTCTTCCTGCACATGATGAAGCTGATGAGAAACAACACATTAATAAACACATTAGTAAGCATGTCTAATGAGAGAACGATGTCTACCACATCCTGGTTGACACATCACCAACACTTGCAGGAAACAAACACAGCAACCTTGCTCCAAAACCATTTTGGGCCAGAGAAAACCCTGGGAGTGCTCAGAATTCTGGCCAAGCAGAAAGAACCATCTCTTGCTTCCTACTCATCTCCTGTGGCTGCTTTTAACAAGGCAGGGCCAAAACAGTTTCAGAAGTAAGTAAAGCCAGTTTTGGCAAGAGAGGAGGAAAGGAAGTTTGAATTTACTCACCTTGACAGTCTTTAGAGTTCATCAGTCCTTCCCAATATAGACCAGATGGGGAAAAAAACATCATTCCATTACTGTGCATAGGGGTGAGGTCTTTATTTAACATTCTCCCCATGAGCCTGTCTACACTGACAACATCAGATAAATACCCTGTTGTGTACCTGTTGTTAGAAACTTCTGCCCAAGCTGGAAAGAAGTCTGTGCCTCCTCTGTTCACACCCACCAGCTAGGGACACTGCTCATTAATCAGAAATCAATGAGCAGAATTTACAGGCTACTATTACCTCCTTTAATTCACTGCTTGATTCCAGTGTAATTCAATGCTGGTTTTAACTTTAAAAAACTTATGAAAAGTTGTAAGACCTTTAAAAAGTTCTAGAAGTGAGACTTTGGGAGCATAAGACAGTGGTTTGTCACCGGAAAAGCCTCATTCAGTGTGAGTGTCAGAGCAGCTGACTCCCTACTGGAATTTGGACAAAGCCATGGCACTTGGGAAAATCCAAATGTTCAGCTGGAAGACTGACTTCCAAGTGCAGCAACAGGAAATACAGCACTGAAGGACCACCTGAAAACCTGGGATGAAGGGATGTCTTGGGATGAAGATTTGTCTTGCTCCTTTTATATGCACAAGTCTAATCTGGCAGCCTTGGCACAGCTTTGGCATTATATAGGAAATAACCATTCCCCTCAGACTGCTGCCCCAGCCAGCAAACCCACACCCTTTACTCCATAACACAGTCCTCCAGGATATTTTCTTCTTTTACTATTTCTTCTTCTACATTTTGTAAGTTTAAGCAGTTTATTATATGTCCTTACACAGGGAGAAGGGAGGTGAATATGCAGCTCACTTTGGTGACAGTGATGTACACTAACTTTGGGCTGTTATGGTATTTGATTCTACTGATAATAGAAATAACCAGGTTTAAAACAGGCTGACTGCTACACAGGCTGCTGAGGGAAAGGGAAAATAGGCAGTAGAGGCACAAGCCCAGGAGATGCCTTAATAACAACAGAATGGGCCAGCAATAAACACAATCATTTGTTCTGCTCTAGTCAGCTTGCCATGAAACCACAAATAATGGTTTCTGTAGGCTGTGCTGGGGAATGTATCCAAATTGCTGGAAGTGGAAACCAGAGTGCACATATTCTTCAGACTTAACAGCCTTGGCTTCATAATTTCTTCATAATTCACAAACCAGCAATGCTTAAGGAGTTACGACTAACTGCAAAATTATGGGCCAAAACCAGACTAGAGACAGCTCTACACTCTGCTGCCCCAAACCAAAACTGCCCTTTTAAAAGAAAACACTACAAGGAAGAGTTTCTAGAAAATATTTAAGTTGTTATGCTTCACGGCATCAGTTACAGTTTGCTGGCTTGACTTCGACTGTTCACTACATATTTCACCTTCAGACTTTTTTGTGAATACAATGAATGAGCTGGTAATTAAATTTAGCTGTTTGTTATTTCTGTATCCTTGATTTCAGTACAGTTGTACGTTAGTTTATACACTGTGATTATAGGGTAAAATGACTTTTTTCAAGTGAGCAGTCCCAAGTAAAACTGAGTCAGTTGGCTGGCAGAAAGCTGGAGACCAGATGCAGAATTAACCTTTCATGACACCACCGGGCTTCTGCCGACAGATAAATAAAGCAAGGAGTTCTCTGGGAGTATTTGTGCAGTAGCAGGCTGATGGACACCTAGCAGCACCATGGAAAGATGATCCAGAAGAGCAGTAAAAGCCCTGAGGAGAATGGCTGGAGATGGCACAAAGCTGTGGCTATCGCTCTAATTCCCCTCTCGTCAAAACAGAACTCCTCAGGATGATTCATAAAGTTCTTATCTGCCAAGTTCAAACCTGTCAGCTGTTACTTAATAATATCAATTCACAGTTTTAACAGGATTTGCACCAAGATAACTGAAGAAAGAACTTCAGCTGCACTTCAACAACATCATCTGTGCCCTTCACTGGCTTTCCAAGGACAAGTAATTCATAAAAAACACTTCTCACAAGCTATGAGGGGACACCCACAAGCAGTTGTGTACCTGTAGGCAGCCAGCTCATCGCACAGCTGTACCCATCTGAAGTTGTTTGGAGGTTCAACAGCCAGTGGAGCAGAACCAGAATTATCCCATTTATTTGATCAGTCACTTACACGGACAGTGATGACTGGAAGCCACAGCTACAGCAAGTAGCACAAAATTCCCAGGACGGATTCCAGCACAAAGCACTTGCAAAACAGCTCTGAATGACAACTCTGTAACCATCACTGTTTCTTTCAAGGTAGACCCATGGGAACAGTCTACACTGCTTAAATTAGGAGTGATCTAATTAGTCTAATGAACAAAGTTTTTGCCACACAAAAAAAAAGCATCCGGTTTTATTTTTCCAGGCTAAACCCCTGTGTACTTTTGCAAAGATGCACCATCAGCTGAGAAGACATTTTTCCTTATAAAATGAAGTTTTCTGGTAAAAAGAAACAGCTTAAACAGTATTTTCTTAGAAATGAACCATGGATCATCACTTCAGGGGATGAGGTAAACCCCTGGTGTCTTTGCAAGTAAGCATCTTGCGGTGGGGTGGGTTTGGATTTTTTACAAATTTTACCATTGGTATAAAAACACAGCCCTAAAAAGTATGTTGGCCTAACAATCGAAGACTTGCATGGGCCTAGACAGGATGAATACTGGCTCTAAAAAACGGCCTGCCCTCAGTTTGGACTCTCTGGAGTAGATACCTGTGGTTGCTTTGAATGAGCAGAACCTCCAGCACCAAAGGCCCACACACGTTTTGTTCCTGTTTTGAACACACAATGGTTAATTCAGCTGTAACTGTACATTTCTCAAAGCTGTTACCCAAGCACCCAGTGAAGGGTGGAGCTCCAGGTACCATCAGGGCATGTCTGATTCTGGGGTGAGCTGAGGGGTGTCACTGCTCCTGGGGATGGCACCCAAAAATGCCACCGTGGCTGGGAGATGGTGCAAAACCCTTACCTCGTTCTTCCTGGGGTTCCAGAGCCATTATTTTTCTACGTGTTAAGCAGTTTTTCAGAGCTGAGAATCACTGCACTACACACAACAGTACAGGGGTAGTTGATAAGTGCAAATAATGCCCATATTGCAATCTCTATGATTATGACTTTCAGGTAATCTCTTCCCACAGACTGCTGGACAGAACAAAAGGGATCACTTCTCCTTGGACTTCCCGAACTACTCTTATCAGAAGGACCTTTGGGATGAACTATTTAGTGTAACAGTGTAGTTTCCAGAACTAAACCAGACTTGTGGAAGAACCTCTGCACATTCATGGCTCTGTGTGGGCTGGCTGGAGTGCCTGAGGCAGCACATCCTTTATCGTGGCACTCCAAATGCTCTGGGTCTTTATGGAGCAAAAAATCCTCTTAACTGGAACCTGTGCCTAGGTAAGGGTGAGGACAACATTTAAGTGACAACATGTGTAAGACATACAAACACAAATATCCAAGAGCAAGCAAGTGGACTGTGGCCAGAGAATCCAAAATGCAACTGTGGACACAGCTCATGTCCAAGTAAAACGTGGCTGTGTAGAGACACTGCTGCTTGATATTGCTGGCTTACATTGCCTCAGGAGAGGGACTATTCAAATAAACACTAGGCAAAAAAGCCAAAAAATTGTTTCTGTAGCCTTCCCACAGTTAAAAACCATAGAGGAAGTAAAAGCTGTGCCAACTGTGCCCCATGCCAGGTACTAACACTAGGGAGAGCAGATGCCATGGCTAGAGAAAGAGAGGGCATTTAATGCTGGTGGTCTCTTGGAGCTCAGACACGGCACAGGGACACAATTGGCCTTGGCCAGGGAGCCAGCCAGGCCTGCCAAGGGCACTGCAGGCAGACTGCTCTCTGTTGTGATGCCTTAGCATTTTAGCTTCTATATTTTTCATATATTTATAATCCTGCAATTCTTTAGTGTGTAACTGTAAACTCCATACACAGTGTTAGCCACTGTCTTCACAATTCCTCTCTAGGCCTGGGAGTTAAGGACACCTCACTGCCTCAGGCCCTGAGAAATATAACAGAAGTGAGCTGGGAGGAGCAAACTTGGAGTAAATGACTTCATTACCTGAAGCTGCAATTGGAATATTGACCCCCAACATGCAAATGGACCAAACTTGTAAAAAAAAGTATGAAAACCCATGACCATTGTCCATTTTTGGGTGTAGCCCCTGGGGGAGCTTTGTTTGCCCTAAATGTACCTGAAGGCCCTTCAATAAATAGAACTGCTTTTTATTCCCTTGATTTTGTCTGGCCTCTGTTTTTAAGTAGTCCCAGAAAGTTATCAGTTGCTTCACTTTCACAGTGGAACCAATGATCCCTGAGGCACCAAGCACTGGCATTTACCTGTGGAGAAGTTTAAAACACAAAACCTATCTTTAGAATCGAGAGGTGACCAGGGTAGCCAGGACACACTAAAATCTGTCTCTGGAACACTGATGCACTGCAGGGTCACATTTCCTGCAGAAACACACTTCAGACTCGCCAATAACTTTGGCACATGAAGAAATTGAGAAATTTATTTGTATATATTTGATGTATTAAATACTATCAAGAAAGTACAAAATAGCATAAGACTTGGAATAGTTAAGAAGAAAGAACCAAAAATCCATCTCAAGAGTTAATCCAGGAAGATGCAGAAGAATTTTCATTCTTTTAGGAATCTTTTCATTAACAGAAAAGCAACAAGACAGGGGTCTCCAGAGAGAATTTTCTCGACCCTCTGATTAAGGAGTTCAACTGGCAGTAGGAAAACTAATATGTTTGTTTCATAAGGTCATGAACTATTTCATGATTTCCAGCTGAATTAGTTAGGTGGTCCATTAAGATCCATTTCTAAAAATCTAAGCAAAAAATAGTTACAAGAGACAGGATTAGTTTAACAAAGATGAAATATGGGGGGACGTGTTATTTTTCATGTTTTTGTTTCGGTACTAACACAGAAATACAAGAAGTTATGTCCAAGTTCCATTAAAGATTAAGGCCATAAATAAGACTAAAAAAGTTTTTAAAATCTAGATTAAATCTGTATTTATCAACAACTTTCAAACAGTCTATGTGGCAAGGAGAGTGATGCAGGCCCGTGGGAGCAGCAGTGGAGCCTGCCCAGCCCAGCCGTGCCAGCTGGCCCCAGCCCTGTGCCGAGTGTGTGGGCACATCCCTCAGCTCCCAGGACAGGAGCAGGGCTCTCACACAACCACAGGCCTGGAAGAGATCTTTAAGATCATCCAGTCCAACCCATGCTCCAACACCTCGACTAAACCATGGCATAGAGTGCCACATCCAATCTCTTTTTGAACCCATTCAGGGACGGTGACTCCACCACCTCCCTGGGCAGGCCATTCCAGTACTTTATCACTCTTTCAGTAAAAAACCTTTTCCTGACATCCAATCTAAATTTCCTTACATTTCTGTCAGTTGCTGCCCGGAAAGAGAGACCAACCCCCAGCTGACCACAACCGGGTATCATGTAGTTGTAGAGAGTGATAAAGTCACCTCTAAGCTCCCTCAGTCCTGCACAACCACTGTGTACCTCCCGTGTGTCCAAAAGCACAACCCACAGAACCCTGCTGCTGTTTCTTCTGATTCTGGATCAACCAACACTGGCTTCATTTTAACTTTACCCAGCCTTCTTTCTCTACGTAGGGAAGCCTTGGCAAGACAAACCAAGGAAAACATAAAAGCACTGTAGCTAAGATTGGTGCAGAGGCTGTCTCTCATACAAGTCGTCTTCTGCAAACTTTAATTAAGTGGATTTTTGTGTTTTTCAGGCCCTTGGACAACTCCTATCCACAAAAACCAGCAAAAGACCAGCTCCAGGGATCCTCACCCAAATCTGGGCTGGAAACACCCTTTGGCATTGTGGCACAGACCAGCTGGGTGAGGGTTGCTGGGGTCCTCAGCAGCACCCTAAAAACTACTTAACTCATCTAGGATTAAAGGCAGAGGTATTGCTCTTGGAGAAAAGACAGGTAAGCAATGCTTGAAAAACAGAAACCGCTCCTGCAGCATCTATTTTTGGCTGTGTCCTCTTGTAGATTACTCTGAAGACGTGTTTGATACCATAACACTGTAAGGTAATTGAAAGGACACGTCTGCTTGGAGAATTTCACATTGTTCATGGACTATCATTCCAGTCTGAACAAAGAATTTCACTAGACTAATTAAAAAAACAGTGGACAAGACTTCCATGACTGATTTCAATGGAGGCTGAATCCAAATCACTGTCAATTTAGGAAGATATTCAGGGTGTTGCTTTTTAAAATTTCACATGCTTACAAAACCTCACTCGATGGAAAAAATTAAAGGTGGATCAATAGCTAAAATAATCCTATAAAAACAGAACACATATTTCTTTATGGTGAATACTTTCCCCTCAATTTATCCTCCAAATTCCTTCAAGTAAAGTGACTGGCATGTGTTCAACACATGGCTCAGAGCAGGCAGAAGTACATATGCTGGTGATTTGATAGCTGACCAGATGTGTGTACAGAACTAGCTCCAGCTATTCCTGAGGGAAGGCACATGAAACCCGTTAGCACTAATCAATCAGAACGCCTATTTTTCTCCCAGAATTCCTTCCCTAGAAAATAGACAAAAGTATGTTTTTTCCAATCACACTGGCTACAGACATTTTACAGGGCAAGCCCCCGTCACACCAAAGACCAAAGCAATGAAATTTATGTGCAGAAAATCACACAGTCCTTGATCAAAACAAAACCACGGTGACACTGTATTTCAACAAAGCCACACACAGCCAGACACCTTTTCAGATGAGCAGGGTCCACAACATCACAGAATTTGCTTATATTCAAGAAATTGCAAAACTGCAACCTCGTGCTTGCTTATTCAGGCCCTGACTTTGAGGTGAGATGACTGGCCTGTACCTCCCTGGGTCTTCCTTGTTTTCCTTTTTAAAGAAGGGTTTCTCCTTTTCCAGTAAGTGGGAACTTTACCTGACTGCCAAGATTTCTCTAACATGATGGATAGTGGCTTAGCCACTACATGTGCCAGTTCTCTCAGGATTGGCATCACAAAAGAGTTGAATGGCAGATTTTTGTGGGAATGTGTTCATTTCCTTCTCCTACTTTCTCACATTGTGTTATCGAAGTAATCACTGCATTGCTTCCTCTGTTGCTTAAGGTTATTTTGTGAATTACTGAGGGGTTTTAGTTAAACACGGGTCATTAGTGATGGGAACTCAAGTGCAGAAACATTATACTTGGAATCGAGGGCCAAAGCATCCATCACATCTGTCACGCTCAAGTTTTAATATGCAATTGTTAAAACCTCTCAAATACCTGCAGCTTTTATAGTTCTGTTTAAAGTTTTGCAATCTTTGACTCAACAACTTAATGAAAAATAAAGGCTGCAGATAAATCAAGCTGGTAATGAAAGCAAATTAGCCATTCTGCTCCAGCAGAATTCCAGCACGAATGAGTAGGCTGAGATTGACTGCTGCAATAAAATGAAACGCTCTCCTGAATTCCAATACAGAGCTCCCCTTTCCAGGAGCTTCAGAGGAAGTTCAGCAAAGTACTCAGAACTAAAGCACCAAAACTGTGATCTGCATAAATGGTACCACAAGCTTTGACAAGCCCCAGCCAAGCCAGGAGTCTCTCAATTCTCATGACAGCACATTTTTTTTTTTAACACACCAAAGCAAATCAGTTACTTTTATTCTCTCATTAAGACAAAAAAGTTAATTCTCAACAGAGAGTTTCAGAGTATGGTCACTTGCTCTTCTATCCTAGAAACTAAATTGATTTTAATCACTGAGTGCTGTCCTAAATTTGCATAATTTGCACTACACCAAGAATACTTAATACAGGAAGCAAACAGATGCTTAACTTGAAGGCAAAGTTTAAGAAGGATTTATCGTCTTTAAATGCTTATCTTCATTTCAAGGTCACATGGAATCAATAGAAATAAATAATTTTGTGTACCTTGCTCATTTAGGTATCACATTTCTAGCCCAGTCAGATTTAAAAAGTAAACATGAAATTTTAAAAAGGTGGTGATGGTGGGACAGTAACTGGGAAATATTCCGTTGGTTTTGTTTCAGGAGAAATGTCAAGATTCAGTTATTTTCATGAACAAGTAAATTCTCACTTTTTTTCTGTCTCTTTAAATTTAATAGGCACCTCCCCTGCTGTTTAAGTTCTACTCTCTGAAGCCCTAGAACTGATTGCTTATTTTAAAAGAGACCCTTTGGCATGAAACTTTATCTGTGTAACCCTGGAAATGGGATCAAGCCCTTCAGAAGCACTGAAAGAAACCAAGAGAGGAAAAACCGCCCAACCAAAAAGGAAATCACTGGCAGGCTGAAAACAAGAGGGAAACAGATAACTCCTAAGACGTTCTGGGCCCTGAAGAAAAGCACATTTCTGCACTTCAGACCCAGTTCAAAAATGCATTTTTACATGAACAAGGTTTATCTTAGTTCTGCAGTACTGTTCTTGATCCACAAAATCCCCACAGAACTCCAGTGCTCACTTAAGTTTTCTGCCAAGAAAGCGGATTTGTAAAAAGGGGCCTTAAACTTTGCAAAATCATTTGAATTCTGTGAGGCTATTTCTGTTCCTCTGACAAATCTCCTGCCTCCTTCTTCCACAAAGGTCAGTTTGTGGAAGAGTTTTCTCTTGTCTTTCAGATAAATCTTGCATAATGATACTCTTCACAGGATTATGAAAAAAGATGCTGACTTGATTAATCTATTCTGGGAAATGTTATGAACCAGCTCCCTGTAACAGAATAAAATATTTCAGTTAGAAGGGACCTACAATGTCTACAACTAGTCCAGCTGCCTGACCAATTTAGGACTGCTCAGGTTAAATCACCTTTGATAAGGGCATTGTCCAAACACCTCTTAAATCACTGCCAGGCTTGGGGCACTGAGCACCCTTCAGAAACCCGCTCCAGACTCTGGCCACCCTCTTTGCTAAAGAAATGCTTCCTGATTCCCAGACTAGATGCCACCTGGCAGAGCTCTGAACCAGTTTTTTGACCAAAAATTCTCCCATCCTGTGGAAATACCATGCCTTAACACATTTTTTACCCCATCCTGATGGAGGGAAGTTCTTACAGAGCTTCCCAGTTCAAGAGACTGTTGACTTAAATGAAAACTCACTGATGCTAAAAAGCCTGCACTGTAATTTAGTGAGGCACAGCTAGAGACAACACACCAAACAGTAATTTAGCAAACACACACAGAGCAAGTGACACAAACCATTACAATAAAAGTGGCAGCAGGTGAAGGGGTTTCCAAATTTAGAGGATACGACCTTGAGGACTGGTTTTCAATCTCTTCTTCAAAGACAAGGCATCAGAGATTTGTTACTTAGGGAATTTCAACATAATAAGGGAGCAGAGCACTCAGCAAAGGAGAACTTCATAGGAGTCTTTAATCTGACTCTGAACAGGACAGAACACATCAGTACTTACAAGCCTTCTGAAATCTGACTTTTTTTAATATAGTTTAGGCAAGGCTGGTTCTTCAAGCAGGTCAGGAACATTATACATTTCTCTACAATACCTGAGCATTTGTTTCCCAATCCTGACCACACAGACAGAGAACAAAAGCCAAGCAGTCTGTCCCACTGGCCAAGACAAACATCCATCTACGTCTTCTTATGCCTGGTATCACCATGGGCCCTTGAGGGATGCAAAAATGTACGCCCACTACTCCTCAAAATCTGACATTTGATTTCACTGAAAGCTGCTTAAATATCACAGAAATATCCAGGGAGTACTCAGAAATTATTTCTGGATCTGGTGGTTAACTGGGATGGGATGACATGGACTTTTGGGACACAAGGCAGAGATGGATGCAGCCCCAGGTCTGAAAGCTCCCCTCAGCTGCCTCACACAAAGCTGATGAAGGCCTGCAGTTGACAGCTCCAGGGTGGAGGGCAAAGTGCCCAGGGGACCTGCCCAATCTCTCACAGTCCTTCCTGTCTTTAATATACCACAAGAATTTCTTGTTGTTTGTTTTTATGTCTTTGACTCTTTGCTCTTCAAATTCCATTTCAGGCTCTTCAGTTTCCTTCTCACAGTGCCCACTTTGGTCTGTGCCCCTGTCTTTAAGATTCACTAGTGTTGGATTTCCAGTTTCTGACAGCTATTTCTTTTGCTCAAATAACCTCCTGAACTTTGTGTTTAAGCATATGGATTCGTTTGCCTTTCTGCTCCTTTTCTCAAAGGGTGCTGTTCCTATTTGCAGTGACAGGCTGTGGGGTGCTTAAGCAGCTCCTATGCCTAAACGAAGATTTCAATTTCCATACTTAATCACAGCCATATATTTAAACAATGTTCACATTGTTCTAGTCATCAAGAGGGGACCCCAAAAATGTTGGTCATTATGTTTTCCTGTTCTCTGTATAATCTACATAGGACTTCAACTGTAAAACTCTACTGTGGGTATGAGACGAGCTGTATGCTTTAAATGCAAGTCTCCATAAACCAGACCTACTCTTCAGCTGGCCGAAGCAATAACGGTAGAAAGTAATATTGGTATCTCAATCAAATACAGCATTGGCATCTACAAAATCTGTCCATATCACATGGATAAGCAGTGGGTCGTTTTATCTACACCTGTTTGTGCAAAAGTTCAAATAGCAAAACTCCCCAAGTGCCCTAGGCCCTGAAAGCACAGCATCTCTGGAAATACTGCTTATTAGAACTTCTGGGCAAGGTTTGCCATCAAGATCTTAGAAGTCTGCATGTAAGTGACAAATACAGCTTCAAAAAACTTCTCATTTCCTGAGATGCTGGCAGACATCTCAGCCCAGAGTTCTCAGGCAACTGGGACTTGCTTTCTATTTCAACTAACCTGACAGCACAAAGTTAAAAATTAATTAGGAGCTGATTTCCTTGCTATAAAAACCGTCCCATTCCTTCCAGCAGGGCAGCTCTGAGAGGAAAGTCCTCCTCCAACAAAGAGCACTGAAATTTGTCCCCCACCACTGCATGGCTGGTTTCAGGGGTCTTCCTCAATCAATCACTTTATCCACAGATTAATGACAAAAGTAAATTGCAATATATCATCCCTCACATCTTCAGTATCCTCCATGGATTTGCCTCCTTCAGCCTCTATGAATTAATCCCCTCCACTTTTGCAGACCATCCATCATGCTCTTTCCCACTCTGATTCCCCATCTCCTTATACCACAGACTTCTTTCATCTCTGCTGCAGTCAAATTCTGGAACCGCTTCCTGAACTCTGCTAATCCCGATCTCCAGACAATTCTTCCTGCAGCCAGATGACCTCCACAAGTCTTTTCCTACCAGAATTTTGTCATTTCATATTCCTTTGTGTTCAGCTACTGAACAACACAGAGGTTACACATATAATAAAAAGCAGTAAATTCATACTGCTTACCCAGCTGAGCGGTACAGCTGCAGATAGGCTGAAATGCACTTACTGGGGGTTAAAGCTATTACATGAAACTTGTAAATAAATACAAATGCAATTTACCATGCTATCTTTCAAGCGTGCATTTGCTTTAGAAAGCACTTTGGAATACATTGATCAGCACATGAAATAACTATACCATACAAAAAGATTGAAATAAATATCTTCAAGATGTAAGCAAACAGCAAAATTTCATTTATATCAACATTATATTTTTTTTACCATCCATGAATAATATTTAATAGATCTTCTGCAATTTTACTGAATAAAGACAAAAGCACTGGCTCTTTCTAAAACTCTTAAAATATGTACTGCCTATTTCAAACCCACTTATGTAGTAAAATGTAAGAGGGAAGAGCAGCACAGTTACAGTGAAGACAAAGACATAAAGGCATGAATGAAATCCTGTCCATTTTACAGCTACCTTTGAAAAAAAAAAATTTTGCTACAACTTAGTGCTGCACATAAAAAACAAATACAGCTGCCTGCTAAACACAAGCATGACCAAGCTCTACAGCGAGCAATAAAGACTTCTCCCTCTGCAGCAGGGAGAGGAAGGAGCTCCTATTGAAGGGCTGTCACACCTATCAACAAACACAAAGTGTCTGCACAGCCCGGCTCCCCTGGAACAGGGCCAGGCCAGCCCTTGGAGGGCCACCAGGGGAGGCAGGGGCTTCCCAGGGAAAAGCTGAAACTGCTGCTGCTCAGGGACACTTCTGCAAGCACAGAGCAGCACCAGCACGGCCTGAACACCTGAGCAGCTCACAGCTGCATTTGCTGTCTGATGCACCTCCGACAGAGGAGGAACTTCCCAGAAACTCCGGAATGGACATGTGAACAAAAGTCATTGAAAACTGCATTTGCTTGGGTGGCTTAGAGAAAACAGCTGCAGGTAATTCTGCAGTTTTTAACGAATTATTAAGTTTTTAATATTACAAGGAATTTATACATGAGAAAAGTCTTATTCAACAATACAAATTAATACTCTGGCTTTATCCAGACACCAGCCTACATATTTTACACACCACACAGTAATTTCATAATCTTAACTATTGACCAATTATAACTGTGTTCAGGATGATCAAGGACATTTTAACTGTGAATGTACCAGTGACAGGGGGAAGTGGGGTGTCCAAGCCAGCCTTTCTTTCGTGTGTCTTTCTGGCTGCTTCCCACCAGATTGTCTCCCTTCTGTCAGGAGCCACTTTGCAGAGAGGCTTTCCTGGAGTNAAGAAAAAAAAAGAGCACAAACCACCACCAACGGAAAACTCACCACACCATCCCACACACCAGCAAAAGAACCAAGCTTCAACTGTTTTGAAGTGTCCAGTTCAGAGATCCCTGAAATCAGAGGCTGGAGTATCATTCTTCCAGACATTTCCTCCTCCTCTTTTAAGTCTGAATTTAAGAGTTACAGATTTGTGCAGATTTTCCCCCCACATCCCTTAGACCTAGCAAGCATTCCTGGAGCTGCTGGGAAGCCCTGATGTATTGCAGCTCCACACACGTGCCTGGAGCTGCATCCCTGTGCTGTGTGTAACAACGCAGGGAACACTGCATCAGTGCTCTGCTGAGTACAGGGGATAAAGCTACCAAAAACCACCAGACATTCCTAAAGTCACTGCTGTGCAGCTGGCCTAGACATTTGTAATAAATGACATTTCCCAAAATATTCAGGATTCCACCAACAGGACATTTGTTTGCAAACACAGGAATAGGGTAATGTTAACTTGGAGCCCCAGAGTTCATATATTATCATAATTCTCAGAAACTGATAAGAAAGCATAACTGGCTTTGAGGGAAAAAATATGGTAATGCCTTTAAAAAAAAATTTTTTGAGGCATTCCTTAAAATCTTCATTCAAAACCCACAAAACTAAACTCATCTTCTAAAGATAAATAAACTGATACACCAACCATTTTTTCCTGCTTTGCTGAGAAGTTTTTTTTCGAGAATACACTAACAGTAGCAAAATATGAACGGTTATACAGAAAACATTCTAAAAATAAAAGAGAAGCAAGCATCAGCATGGAATAAACTATCACCTAAAATCAACTGACTAGAACTGTGTCTCTTCTAAGAGCAAAATCTGATATAGGAATAAGGTCACAGATCCTTTCACATTATCCAGAGCCAAGCAACTCTACCCAAAGCAGCAGATCCCACTCAGGGAGCATTCCCAGGGATTCCCAGCAGTATGGCCACATCTGCACTTGATTGACTGGAAATCTGACTCCAGTACCACATAAGGAAAGATCTTTTTTGAGGGCAAGTGTGAAATTCTGATCTGGCCACAGTGAATACAAGTGAGCATTTTATGAGGTGTCTGTTATCTGTGCTGGCAGAAAGCAAAGCCTGCAGAGCTGTTCCCACATCGCTGATTTACCTCCACATTTCCATTATCTCTCTGTATTTCCTCTGATAAACAAGCTATACCTTGAGGTCAGTAGAGTTTGCATTTCTTTAAAACTGGGGTAAAACACATCTTTTTCATATCTCAGCTCAGTTCTCCCTCTGCTACAGAGCAAAATCCCTCACACTCAATGCTGATTGTTTGTCTTATGCACAAAGTTAATAAACAACTTTAGAGTTCACAATGTTTGCTTACTATAAGCACCTATATTATACAGTCCCAAACGGTAACATTAAAAAGCAATCTTAATTAAGCAATTAAGAAATTAGGCCATTAAGAACTGCTTCAGAAATTAGGCAATCTTAATTTATTTATAGTTAGCCTCACTGAGCCCAAAGGAGTGCCCACATGCACACAACTGAACGTGTTCCTGAGTACCACCATGGTTTGGACTGAACAGCACAGGCTTAAGATATAAAACCTGAGGTCAGTTTCTCCTTAAATGCTTCCAAAAATTGTGTAATTCAACTGGAATCTGCTACTGTACAGATATGAAATTGTACTCTGAGCTTTCCTTTTATTTTTTCTGCAGCCTTATTCCCCTACCATCAGCTTCCTGACAGGTGAGATATTTTTCCATTGACAGGCTAGCAATTAACCTGCTGCCACAAAAGAATAACAGAGTAAAACAAAATGTGAAAAATGAAAGATTCATCATAGGTATCACAGAGAAATCCAGAAACAGCATTGCTTCAATTAAGGTTCTTTTCCCTATGGTCACATAGTTTCTCCTGTACAAATCCACTGTTGTTCAGTTATTACTTCAATCTCAGGATTTAATTTCCTCCTCAGCACTTGAGATGCAAGTAGGAAGGAAAGCAGAGAATGAAAAATTGAAATCAAAGTCACTATACACATCTTGTACTTCACCCTAGTTGATAAACCAGGAGCAGCAAAAGGTTCAGATCCTTTCTCCCCAGTCCCAAGTGAAATTGAGCCAGCTTTAAAATCCCTGTTACTTTTTTCCTCCTCAGAAAACTGAGTGGCTGATGTTGGCTTTTGGTTGGTTACTTCAATTTCTCATTAACATTTCTCCCTCCTCAATGAAAAAGCTCAAAACATTCAGCAGAAATTTTTTTGGCTTTGCAAAAACTTATGCTCATAAACATCTTCAGCAGAAAACAACCCACTTTCTCATGTTGATTCAGATGCGACTGTTCATTGAAAAATATTTTGACAAAAAACCTTAAGGCAATTTATCCCTTCTCTTACACATTCCTGTTTCTGGAATTGACTTCCTTCTACAGGAGCCTGCCATCCAAGCAGCACAAATGCCATGGCAGCAGCCAGGAGCAGCTGCCTGCATGCCCTGAGTGCATCCACTCCGGGATCCAGCCCTGTGTGCCCGGGCTGCCTGAGCTGGGAACTTCCACAGCAGCTGCTCAAGCCTCTCCCAAGCTTTTATCCTAAGGACCTGCCCCAGGCAGGATGGTGCACGCTGCCTGTGGGATGTTTGGTTTCACCTCACTTACCTTCAACTATTCCACTTCACAAACTGTACCTGCAAATAAGAATCATCTAAGACATTCTCAATAAGCATCTCTCTGCGCAAATTAAAAAACAAAACAAAAACCCAACAGTTTAAAACAGTTAAATGATGGGCTAAAAGTCACTAAGCCACTCTGACAGCTGCCAGAAAAATACATATTTACATAGCAAGTTGAAATTCCTTTGTGAAAATAGTTGGCTTCCATTGTGCCACCTGAGAGGTTTAAAGCACTGACCACTCAAATGACAAACTAGGGAATCTGAAGTTGTTACTCTAGGCTATCTCTCCTGAATATAAGAAAAACACACCTGCTTGAGTGAAATAAACCTGGCTTATTTAACCTAAACACAATCAGTTTATTGCAGACAGAAGAGCTACCAACACAGGGACTATACCCATGGAGAAGAGGTAAAGCATACACAAACTCCACACAACACAGGAGACTCATGAGCTACAGCACAGCCCCCAGAATGATAAATCCTGACCAGAAATGGTACAAGATCTTTGAATGATGCAGCTGTCAGATTATACCAGCAACAGACACTGTATCAAACTTTTGGTGCCATCCTGTCCCCTGCTCTCGTGTAGAAAATCCAAAACAGGAGGCAGGTAAAGCTTTTCCCCCACACAGAAAACGCACTCCAGGAATGGGATGTGATTTCTACCCCTCAGAACAGAGCAAATGGAAATCCCTCAGACATATCTGTCTACAGGAAGAGTTTCTATAGATGCACAGAACACTGGGAAGAGGGCAAGAGAGGAGAATTGATGAACGCATTTCACAAGTCCGAAAGTTTAAATAAGAAAAAAGTCTATTACCAGATGCCTTCATGCTTACTATTCAAAAACCTACACCTGCACTAGAGAATTCTCAGGAGTGAGAAAAGCTTAAAAATTACCAAGCTAATGAGACACAACTGCCATTTACATGCCTCTCCTAATCCCAGAGGTTTAATCCCAGCAGTGCTCAGCCAGTTTTTACTTAATGCACAGGCAGTCATTCATTCCCAACTGAAATTAGCCAAGCTCTTGTGAATGACGATTGAGTAAAAGACAAGTTATGACTTAAAGAATTGGTCCCAGGATATCAATTCACTGTCATGAAGATGAAAACTGTGCCCTGTACGCACACAATGCTTCCTGGTACTACTGGGAGATACTCACTGTTGAACAGGCACAGAAATGAAGGGTTTTTTTAAATTTATTTATAGGCTATGATGAAAATCCCATTAGGGAAATTACCTCTGCAAAACTACAAGTGGACAGTACCTCAAAGCAAGCTACCAAATGTTTCCACATCTAGGGTCACAAAACTTTGCAGAGAAACAAACACACTCCAAAACATTGCTCTGTTAACTTCCCTACCTCCTGACACAACATGATGCACATTTACAGGAATTTCACCCACGGAGTTCAGAACCTTGGAGACCAAGGTCTGCAGCAATGATGAAACCAGGAACAACAGCAAGGGCCTGAACACCACAGGGAAGACAAGAAAGAAGTCAGGGAAACTCAGGGCCACAGCAAGCCAAGAATCTGGCAGAGGAAGCCTCCACAGAACCACATGATCCAGGGAGAGAAGAAGAGGGCACTCGAGCACAGCCCCTGAGGAAAGGGGTTAACCAGTCCAGAAACACAGTCTTATTACCCAAAAGACTAGAGAAGATGCTCCAAAATACTGAGATTTACAAGCACTCCCAACTGAAATACTAAAAATTCATTAACTGGTGAGTTTTTCACACCAGAGAACTAGACTAAATTAGGGAGCCAGAATAACACCTAAGCATCCTCAACAGAAAAAGAATCATCTCAGAGAAAGAATCATTTTGGGAGAATCACTTCCCAAAAGAACTTCAATTCTCATGAAAGTACATAAAGATTTCCCTAATATTTTTCAAAAGCACATATTCTGTAATTTACATGGTTTCTTATTAGAGGAAGCTCAGCTGATACTTTGAAATGGTAACTAAAAGGTTATGTTCTAATTAAGGAGAATATTGTCCATCTGTTACAGAAGCAGGAAGGACCAATCAGAAGAACAATGTCTAATTTGATCAACCTCAGCTGGCCAGGTTAATCCATGAACAGGTCCAAACAAATATATAATCTTTTCTAATCACTACTGGAACAGCTGGACTAATCCAATTGGATGTGTATAATGTTCACCATATTTATTTCAAGTATTCCACCCTTTTCCTTCCCCTTTACAAGCTAGATTCAATTACTTTAAGGCTTTGCAAGGTTTTGGAATTTTATTATGAAACCGGAAAAGCAACCTAGGGAGTAAATTGTTTCACAAAATATAATTGTTTTGGCAAAGAACGCTCATTCCCTCCTTGGTTCTCCATGAAAAATGGTAAACCATCATTTTGGAAAACAATAATCATTCTGGTGTAAGGGACCTGGCAATGTTTGCTGGCTTTAATTTTGCATCAAAAGGTATCTGAGAAACAGGAGGCAACTGCAATTAATCATTTCTCCCAGCTATGCATTTTTAGAACTGCCAGTGGGCATCCTCACATTACCTATTGATACTTGCTGGGCAACTCCTCAGACCAGATGGTTCCTCCAATTCCAGGGGGTCTTTAACCCCCAAAAACCCATGAAGAAGAAAAGGACCTCCCTCCCATCTGTGGCTGACCTGCTTACGAGTACTGGGCCGAAGAACCCCACAATAAAACAAACACGCATCCACTGGAAGGGGCTCCTGGGGGGAATTCCCTCAACCAGCTCCACACTGGATTGTCTCTTTCTTGTAGCAGTGCTGGATTCACAAAACTACCTGTGACCAGGTTGGTGAGAGGAAAATGAAACCAATCTCCTTAGGAAATGAAGCTGGAGGTGTAACTGGCAATAGCTGAGCTGGAAAAGGGAATCCTGTGCTGCCAGCATTGGCCCCTCTGCTCCTGTGGTGTCTCCTGAGGTACCAGAACCAGGCCCAGGAGCACAAGGAGCATCAGGGACTGACAGCCAATGCTCTGACACAAATTGTGAATAACTGACGTGGCTTCTGCAAACTGTGAACAAAAGTTACCTGGCAACACTGGATGGGGGATACAGGAACTTCTTCATGCATTTGATAAATTCTCATTTTAATTGCACCACTTACTTCTTGCTTTCTTCCCCTCGCTTAATGAAGCGTAGAAAATCCAACCCTTGTCTAATTTCACCCATTTCAGTCCAGGAATTAATTCTTCTTTCATTTATCTTGCATTATCAGTGTGGCAATGAGGCTCATTACCTATTTCATCCTGACCCTATCGTTCCACTCTCCCTGTTAGGAGGAGGCCTGGCACTATTTATTCATTCCCAGGCAAATTTTTCTCTCATCTTAAGCCGTACAAATGCCTACAATAGAAAAGGTGTTTCATTTCCTGCTATCAAACTGGATGTTTTGATTAAAACAAACTCAAAGACCTTGTGTGTAAATGGAGTGTCAAGCAAAAGGAGCTGCAAATCCTTTTTAGAGATGCTATTCTGCAACTGAATCCATAGTTTTTGAGAGAATTTAGGAAAAGAGAATTATCTAGGCTTTTCTGCTGGGATTATTTAAAAGTTGACTAATGAAATGAGGCACTTAATTCCCTTAGGCCTGTTTTAAAAAACTTCACATTTAATAATTAATCCCAGTTTGATTATGCCAGAGAGGAATATTTAAATAGCCCTGAGACTGGGGCTATGTAGCTCCACCCAGCTCCAGGTAAGCACCAGGAATGCTGAATATCTGAAGCAGAGCAGGATATATTCCTACTCACGTCATAAAGCTGATAAAACACATTTCAGATGCTGTGAAATATTGCCAAATTAATGTTCTGGGAACCCATTACTCTTTGAATTTCTTATGTTTACCAGATCTTATCTGGGCCATCTCAGTATTGTGTAAATACAATCCATCAGTCTCTTCTATAGATAATATAGAATAATATTGTTAATATAGGTTTTCTCCTTAACAGGGAAAAAAAGTGAAGCATTCATTATGTAATAGAAAAAAAAAATCTTGGTCAGAGTGCTTCTCTTCAAATAGATCTTAGACCTCCACATGACCCATTTCTAACAGATCCACATAACAATAAACTTTTAATTTCCTCCTCCAGCACTTTTCAGCATCATATCACTCTTCCCCATCACCAATGACAAGCACAGCAAATCTTTAACAAATGACCTAGAGGGCTCTACAACACTTCTTATAAGTTACTTAATAAAACTGTTTCATTCACAAGTGTCTGGAGAGTTGCACGTTGATAGCTTGAAAAAGGGTTAAAAATGCAACTTGGATTTCCTAAGGGTTTACAGTGGAAGATCAACATTAGTAGTAATAAAGACTTCGATTTAACACTTAAGGCAGGTTGTAAATAAAAGGTTTAAAGACAGAAAAATAGTAGTTCTTAGATGGAAAAAGGGGAGATTTTGAAAGCTGAGAAAGTTAAATAAAATGTATTGGAAGCATGCCAAGTTTAAAAATATTTTTCATCTGTACTGTTTCTGAAGTATAACATACACAAAACCCATCATTAAGTTAATTACATCGATAATACATAATTAATTCTGCTGCAGCCTTGGCAGAGATGCTGAGATGATGACTCATAGAAAGGTATTTTTTCTGTCTAATTACAAGACAAAATGTGAAGGTAGCTTGAGAGCCTGGGTGCAGATCTCAGTGGCAGCACTGATTTCTGGGGTGCGAGGCAGATGAGGGGCTGGCTTGTGGCCACACACTCCAGTGGCTGCAGTGAAACAAGGAGGCTCTTGTGGGGACACCTGGGGACACCCAGTTCAGCAGTCCCCCCCGTTAACCTGGGCCACCTCTGTGACCCACACTGCTCAGCTGCACACCCCAGGGCTGCACCCAGACACTCCCAGCCCCTGAGCTCTGCCTTGGTTCCCTCCCTGTGCACTGGAACTTGGTTTTCATGGGGGCTTTTTGGCTGGTCCAGGGCACTGGGAGAATGCACAGTTTAGGAAATACAGCAGATGGTCTGTGTGAAAGAATGTCTTTGTGGGCCACAGACCCGTGTCAGCAGTGAGCTCATGCCATGAGCAGCTACGTGATCCTTCCCATTGTGACACCCTGCTCAGCTCGGGCTCCTCACTGAACACTGTCACATTATCCCGTGGACAACGTGACGCCAGGCACAGGACCCTGCAGTACCATTTAGTGGCACTGCTGAGACCCAGCAATTACTTGAAAACCAGGATAATGAAATGCTGTTCGTTTTGTGGGCAGGAATGTCACTAGAACATGGGGCTCTGCTGGCAGGTGTTTGAAAGGAGGCTGCAAGCCTGGACCAAGTTCACAGGACATGGCAAAGACTCTGCACCAAATCACATCTTAAACAGAAATAATGGCACATGCATCAACTAATTCCACAATTATTTCAGCTGATTTTGAGCATTCATCAAAATCCATGTTTGTTTAACCCTAAGTTTCAGAAGAACTGCTGTGAATTTATGGGGTTGTGCCATCACCCGTATTTTCCAGTATCTAACCATCTGGACATCATTCCCAGCCTCCATGGCATTGAAGAGAAGCTGGCCAACATTGAAGAGCACAGAGTTACCACATCTGCACCCAGCCTGACACAAAGGCCTGGAGACATGGAGTTTCTGCTCCTCTCCAAGGTCTGCAGCAGTAAAGCTGGAGTGCCAGTGTTTGGGTACCAACACCATGCACAGAACCACCTGTCCTTAACACAGGACTGTGGGCTGATGCTGGACAGACTGAGCTGGAGCTGTTACAGGACAGAAACAACAGGAAAAACAATACTGGAGATTCACAGAGAGATGGAAGCAGAAAGGGAGAGAATAGGGTAGAAACACAGGAGAGTAACTGCCAAAGCAGAGCAGATCTTCCTGTGAGGGGGTAAAATAGAGAAGACAGCACTAAACTTAATCCATGCCTGCAGAACTTAACCTTGGCAAGCCCCTACTGCAAAAAGCAAAGGCCTAAAAGAAACTGAACTCTTGTCAGCACGGTCATAAAGTTGAAAGAATTCAGGTATTTCTCCCAAACAGCATCTAAAATTCACAACTTAAAAACCTTCTTGATGAAAGAAGCCAGGTTGGCCCTGCACAGCAGTGTGTGCTGCTGACTCCAGCTGGGAGAACAAGTTGGAAGCTACAGCTCCACACTTCCTCCAAGGGAATGCACATTCCACCCTGCCCTGTGTGCAGCACCCCAGCTCTGCAGGCTGCCTGGAAAGGAGAATTTAACCCTCTCTCTGGGAATCAGGACACTCTGCAAACCAAATGCTGCAGCTCAAGTGGCTGCATGCCCTAGTCTGAACAGATACTTAACATAAATGACTTAAAATGCTGATTTCAATCAACTGATACTTGCAGAACTTTAAATTATGGCTTTAAATTATTTTGAAGTTTTGCAAAAGTTTAATTAGGAAACTGATGGGCTGGAAAATCACATCCAACTGTTGCAAAGAACTAACTTCTATTTCATCCTGCAGCTGATGATGAGGTATCTCCAAAAAGCTTTTAAGCTTCTACAGAGGAAAAAAAATTGGTCTTCAATCATCCTTTTGTGGCTTCTCAAGGTTGCAGCTCCCTCGTGCCAGAGGCAGAATGACACCCAGGTTGACTCACACAGACAGTTGGTGTCTGGAAGCAATACAGCTGCATTTATTTTGTCGCCGTGCTGCCAGACTGACTTGGCCAGGTCAGTACAAGCTGAGAGATCTCTGAACTGCCAGCAAGTGTCACTGACCTCTCCTCTCTCCATTACAATCCTCCATGGATGTTCTCACAACCTCAGCTACATGTGTTTTGAATAATTTGTCCTATATGGGTTATAAACTTTCCCTTTTACCACCTGGAATAATCAAAAGCTGACAATATTCAGAATTGTGGCCCTTATCCTACAAAGGTTAGAAATCAAGTATTTCGCTCACTGCCACACACAGAAGTGTGTATGTTTCATAGTAACACAAAGCAACTGGGATAAAATTACAGGCATTAAAATGGCATTAAATCTTCTGCTTTTAATAATTATTACTTCAGTTTTGCCTGGGAAAAAATACATTTTCTAAACACCGAGGAAAACGTCATTGAACGTATTTTTAGATCAAACTGTCACGGTTTAAATGAAAATGCTTTTTTAAGATAAGTTTTGACATCTAAGATAAATTTTCATACCCACGGTATTGATTTAGGAAATTCCTCAAGACCACAGACGGCAGATCCTACAGCCTCCTTGGTGTATCCTGGCTTTCATGATCATATTGAGCATTTCAGGAAAGAATGCTGGCTCCAAAGTAAGCAGGGGCTGTTGGATGTGAGCTCTGCCTGAGAATCTGCCTTGTGGTCATGGCAATTATATTAATGAGGCTCCTGGCTTGCCTTTTATTAGAGACATGAAGATTTTATGCGTCCAAACCCTCTTAGAAAAACTCATATAGGTCAAATGAAATTCAACTAGATGCTAGGAAAGTAATTGACTTGATTCAATCAAGGCTCTACAAAGGTCTTTCTGAAAGGCTGAATTTTCGTCAAAAATCCTGGATATCAGACACAATCACACACGGATTTGTAGCCAATTAAATGGTTTAAGACAAGATCTTGCAAATGGACCTTGCTGTTTGCACAGTATCACTAGTGAAGAATAACAGTTTCAGTCCTTTTGTTAAACATCTGCTGTGTTGGAACACAACAGAGAGTTGGAAAACAACACTGTGATGAGAATATTTGGAAGAGGAGGCAGTGTTTGTTTTTCTGGGAGTCCCTTGAATGTTTGAACTTCAGTCACATTATGGTCTCAGTCTCACGGAAAAGTATTATGAAGAACAGATACTCTGGAATGAATGTTTGTTAATTCATGCCCATTTATCAAACCCATATGTATACAACCATCTCCTATTGAGCTACTGTAAGTACTTAAGTCTCCCTCAAGTAAGCTGCATGTACAATTTGCAGTGAATCATTTAGAGGAACAGGAGCCCTGAGTTCACTGTACCAGGACAGACTGATTCATCTTCATTTTTGCTTTAGCTTGTGTCAAATTATATGTAAGTTTGTGTTTAATTTTATTCTATAAATATAAGCATGCATTTAATTTTGAGAATGCAAACGACCTCTCGGGACCTGATGGAAAGACTCTTTGAATTAAGCACATTCTGGTCTTTCAGGACCCTGGGAACCTCCTGTCACTGCTTTTAGCCCATGCCATCTCTACATACGTGATACGTGTTTGGGGAATACATTTTTTTAATACCAAATTTCTGCACACAATTCAAAGCAAGTAAAAACTTACGCCACATTGGATTGTTTAGGTACTTTACCTGAGTGCATTACACTACATAAATCACAGGTCTTCAAATAATGACTAAAGATTAAACCCAAGGCTTTCTACAGATAAGCTTCCTCTGAAGCTACTTCCGTATTACAAAAGTTGGAATTAATTTCAATAGTATCTACTTTAATCATAATTCATACCTGTCACTAAGCTCTCCAGTATTTAGCAAAGGTGATTATGACCAAGATAGTTCCCTTTTTCTTACAAAAATCACCCACCATAGCTTCCTGCCTGAAGCAATTTTTGAGTCTCACTGACAATGTCTTCACGCTCTCCCAGTTCCTCAATGACTTCCCATGAAAATATTCTTTTAAAACTTTAAGTCAGTTATTTTAAGGAGGGAGCAGAGCTGGGGTCTTGCTGCCACCAGTTCAGAGAGGAGACAGTGACACTGACCAGCAGGGCTGAGGGACAGAGGACAAACTGCTGGTAATCACTGCAGGCAGCCTCCAGCTGAAGATTCCCATGGATCAGTCCCTGTCTCTCAACACTCATGCCAAAGGACGGCTGTCCCCTTTTTCATTATTTTTTCCCCTCCCTCCTCAATTGCTGTTTATCTGCTCTGTATTTGTACATGAAAACCAGAAGACCTCAGCCTAACATTTTAAAAGGTATCAGTGACAGGTCTCTCATGCTGAGCCCATGAAACTCCTGCCTGCTCAGCTGACAAGCTCATCCTCTGTACAAGGACCTTTCTTTGCCACATGGCCAAACAGCCAGAAGAGGAATGTGCAAAGTCATTTCAAAAAGGTATCAACACCAATACCTTACCATAATGAATTATGACTGCATCATCTCCACAAGGAGACAGAATTAATTTGGTTTTCTGTGATGTAGGTCGGCATTTCTACCACCTCAACAGCATAAACACAGGTACGTATTTATTTAAAATGCATTTCAGTCTCATTTTTAATAAATATCAAGACGAAATTTCTCACCCTCAACCGTATCTTAACCTGAACTAGCCAAGGGGGCTGCAGTCCATTCTGCTAAACAACACAGATCCAGGGCTTTTAAATTTCCAACACAGAGCATTTACATCACAAAGCTGGAATACCTGTGAATATGTGGAAGACCACGAAGTCTGATGTTGTATGAACGATTCCTCTAATAACTGAACAGTATCAAAAGACACCAAGACTTCTTAGAAGTAAAGGGGTTCAGCCATCAGCCAAATGCAGATTATTTCAAAGAACTCGCTCAGATTATAAAAGGACTGGCTGCTGGCCATTGCATGCATATCTCACTCTAATTTCTTTAACTCTCATACCATTTCATTCTTTGCATTACCTTTGCAAACACAGCCCTGATTCTGAATAAAATCCTTGCCGTTCCTTACAAGGAGCTCAGCAGAGGTCAACAGATCTACATAAAGTGCATAATGGGATGCATAATCCCATACAGGATCTAAGTTACTGTAACAGGAGAAAATACAACATTTTGCATCTTTACTTCCCACATATGAGAGCTTAAATAAACCCTGAAAAATAACCTGGAACTATTCATTAATTACACACATCCATCAAGCACCAAATCATTCTGGGGATTTTTTTCATTAGAGCACACAGAGACATTTACTGTACCCCCTCCATGCCAGGGCTTCCCACTCCAGGTGGTGCTCAAGTTTCCTGAAAGGGCAATGCCAGGTACCCACCTCCTGTTCCCTTTTACAACACTGTCTCAACGTGTCAACTTCACTCCAAATTCTCAGAGGCATGCACTCTACCAAATAAATTAAAGCTACTTGCTTGGAAAGTAGCTTTAATTTATTAAAGCTAAATTGAAAGGATATAATAAACATCTAAGACTTGGCTTTTACACATTTGTTTCTGTTTACATAGGTCATTAAAGGAATTGCTTTGACAAATTTATCAAAACACGTGTGTATTTCATATATCACTCACCTAAGGAGCAGACTCCAATTTAGTAACACAAAAGCTACCTTTCTCCTAAGTATATTCCAACAGAAAAAAAAGCATTCTCTTTGGTCACAAGCATCAACAACATCAAGTGGGCATTTTAATAGTAAATGTCAAGTATGGGAACATATTATATCAGATATTTCAGTTTAAACCTTTTGAAGAGAAACAACAAGGTCAGGCTTCCCTAGTGATGTGAAAGATTCTGGTGGCTAGCAAATGCCCAAATGCTGCAAACACTCAAATACTAAGCACATGCCACCGAATTAACTGGGATAAGTAATGCTAAACTTGTTTACATTTGTTTGAACACTACAGCATTGGTTCATAACTCACTTAATCCAGAGAAGCATGTTTAAGAAATAAACATATTTTAATGATCCATCCTCTTTATGACTAGAAAAATACTCCTTCTCCACGTTTCTATGTGTAGGGGGTCTCCTCATTTTCACAAAGAAAGAGGTGAACTATTTCCACTGTACATTTTTGGAGATTTCAGGGAACATTTACACATCTTCCTATGACTGGGCTGTGGTTGATGTCAGAGCAAGATTAAATTGTGAACAAAAAACGCTCTTCATAATTCCACAAATACAAAATTGGGGTTTGGAAAGCCTTCCCGTGGGGACAAATAACAAATAAAGCCTACAAATCCTGCAGGAAAATGCCCTTATTTTTCCAGAATTTAAACCACTTTATGAAGGTTTGCCTTTAATTCAACTACGGGAGTATTAGTACACCTTCTGCAGGAAGAACTCCAAGTTACAGCCATAGAGGTCAGAATGCACAAAGGAGCAGACCTCTAGTCACTAGGACACGTCTCTAGCACCCAAAAGCAGTCAAATAATCTCTTCCAAAAGGAAAAGAAGATTGTTTTACTTTTGTTACCCACTGGAATATGAATTTGGAATAACTGAACACAAAACACTAAGCAATTAAAAAGTCCATCTGCCTTTTGCAAAAAGCTGAGAGAAAACACTAATTATTCATAAAACTCATAACTCCCTTACACTATTCTGAAAATAAAGCAGTATCTGACACTCAATATACTCAGAACTGCTCTCACACCAATACACACGACCTTGTCTGAAATTATAGAGCACTGGCAGTTCTCTCAACTAGGATATGTCTTGTGGGGGACAAATGACTTGAAACTCAAGCCCATGGAGAAGTGAAAATGTGACCTTTCATCCCTTTTTTCAGTGTAGCTGCTAGCCCTGACGCCTGCAGTGCACCATGAATGCTCTCCCAGATCCTGGCTCTGTGGAGCAATAAAGAATTCCAACTGCATAATTACTAAGCCAATCTCCCATCTTAGGCTTTATCCCCTGGGTTGGAACTTTCTGACTGATATAAAAGCCCACTCCCCAGGGCAGGAAGAGCAGGCTCTGTGTGAGTGAACTTGGCAGAAAATACATGAACTCCATTAGTGGTGGGGTCAGCTGCTGTATCAATCTAGAGCCATTCTCTTCCTATATATATATATATGTATATATTTATTTTCAAAAACCTATTTATCCTTTAAGGGCTACAAGAATTACCATACAGCATACATCTTCTTTGTAAAATCTCTGCACTTGGGCAGCACTCTGTGGAACTTGGTCACAGGCCATGATTCTCAACAACTTTCCAAATGCACCCATTCAACAGCCAGCAATCTCTAGTGACAGATGCTTCTGCTCTGACCCTGCCTTCATGTGAAGAGTCAAGAACCAAAATTTATTTTCATCAGTCTTCATGAATTTCTTTAAATAAATTTGCTAACCCATAGTTATGCAAGGCCAAAAGTCCAGCTTGCTCTTCCAAAACATTCAAAGTTTATCAAGAAAAGACTGCTGAGGGAACTCTCTCCTGATCTTCAGCAGGGCAGCCACACTTTCCTTCTGGGAAGGGTAATGCATGGCTTTAGCATCTGCATGTGTACCTGGAGCTTGGAACACCCTACAATTATACAATTGTTTAGGTTGGAAATGACCTTTAAGACCATCAAGTCCAACCACTAACCCAGCACTGCCAACTCCCCCATGGAACCATGTCCCCAAGTGCCACATCCATGGTTTCTAAATCCCTCCACAGGTGGGGACTCCACTGCCCTGGGCAGCCTGTTCCAATGCTTGGCCATGAATAAATGTTTCCTAATATCCAATCCAAGCCTCCTCTGGCACAACTCGAGGCCATTTCTTCTTGTCCCTTGTAACCTGGGAGAGGAGACTGATCCCCATCTCGCTACATGATCACTGGCCTTCTCTCAGGCAGCTGTGGACAGCAAGGTCTCCCCAAGCCTCTTTTTCTTCAGGCTGAGCTTCCTCAGCTGCCCCTGGTGCTCCAGACCCTTCCCCAGCTCCCTTCCCTTGTCTGGACACTGTGTTGTTAAGATTATTGTTCTGATCAGAAAAGCACACAACTGGCCATCACAAGAAACTTACAGCACAGTACTGAAGTCTTAATTTCAGTAAAAATCATGTGAATGGCTCATTACTTTTCAGTTTCGCTGCTTTGAGTGATTCACTGCATAAAGGAAATGATGTGTAAAGTGGAGAACAGTTCAATTTCTATAGGCTATTAAAACAGAAATATGGGAGGTTGGGAGCAGGGAAAATGGTCATGCTGCAGGGGAGTGCTGGTCCATTTAGAACCACTGCACACGTCTGAGTTTTACAGAAACAAGAAAAATTATACTTAAAAATGAACTCACTTTTTAAAAACAGTATTGCCCATGATAAATCATGCTCTGCATGTTATACAGAATAATCCTTGAATCACCACATGCATTAGGCCGTACTGACAGCTTGCAGCATTTACTGCCACAATGTAACTTCTGCTACAAAAAACAATTTTGAAAATCCCCTTTTTCCAGTATGGATGGCCTCTCCTTTTGGAGTCTTGGGATCCTATCAATAGGAGCAGTTGATTTCCTTTTTCTGTATAGAAACTGCTAACCCTCTTAAAAGGAAGGCAAAAAAGCAAGATCCACAAAAACCAACAGTGCAGTCCAGATTTTATGATTTTATCAGTATGCAAATCAAAGTCATGCAACAATTGTCTCATGACAAAGATTAATTAGAAATCTCTGGTTTGGTTTAGGGCATCTTGGCCTTGATGGATTGGCTTGTCTGTTACCTCTGGGCTGCACTGCACTTCTTGTCCCAAACAAGCTTCTGACAATAGTCTCTCCTCCATGTGCACAGAAATATCTTTTGAGAATTAAATTAAGTCACTTGAAATAAGGTGGAGTACTCACCAAGCTACTACTGAAGCTGCTCCTATTAAAAGAGAAGAGTCTAAATCCTTTAGGCTCCTATCAAAATCCCAACCTTCAGAAATTAGCACCTTTTCTGCAAAATCCCATTGCCAGGAAGCCCTGACTCTTGAATAAGAAGTTTCTGAATGAGGAGAATGGGATTACTGCTGATTTCCTCTTCAGGGACATCATAACACACACATTTCTGAATCTTTCTAGCCTTTCATTCCCTGCTCCACAGTCCTCTACATCTGGAATAGAAAAATCCTTCCTTCTTCCACAAACTGCAATGCCCTCAATTCCCACAGAGTCCAAGCCCCTTTTTGCTCAGCAAATTTTTCCTTTTCTAAAAGATCTCACCTACCACTGACTATCCACCTTCAGAAACATCATTTCACCGATTTCCTCCAAAACTTCTCTAGAGAGACCTGGGATTTCCTCCTCTTTCCCTGCAGACTCAAAGTGTCCTGCAATCCCTCCTCTGTCCCAAAAGCCACTATCCCATAACATTGCTGTGAGCAGCCACTTGCAGATGAAGTATATCTGGAGCGTTCCATGTGATTCCAAATGCACTCCCGACACTCTGTCCTCTGCATACACAATTGAAAACACACAGCCAGAAACTCCTCTACTGCTGGAAAGCTCAATGTTTCACTGCCATGGAATGTGACCTGGAAGACCTACACCAAAGATGCACATCCCTGACATGGCACGTGGAAAACCTGGGAGAGGTAAAGCTCTAAAATCACTCCCCTGAGCCTTTCTGTGCAGATTTTTTCTGAGCATTCCTCAGATGACCTTTTCACCTTTATTTCAAGACATCCATAGGAAGAAAGAGTGAAACCCGACTCTGTCCACTGCCATCCAGTAACTTTATCCAGTTTAGAGGAGAACTCATTTTAACCAAAAATTGTGAGTGGAGTAGACACCAACAGGAACAGACGTGGCACTAAATCCTGTTCTGAGCTCTTACCTGTGTGCTTCTAATTCTGCCTTCAACAGTCTGTGTGTGCAGAATCAGAGCCTACAGGAACAGCACAAGGCCTCTGCTGACAGAATTAAATCATGGCCATAACACACATTTGCCATACCTGTATTTAAAGCTCCAGAACTTAATACTATTATAATACTTGTTGCTTATGTTTTCTTTTTCACTGGCACCTAAACAGTTAAAATAGTCTTATTTGAAAATACACTTCAAAATTTAAGAAAAAAAAAAAAAAAGACATCACTTTCTTTTACTGGAAGATGTACTGAATGAAGAGAATATGTCAGAGGATACTAAAACACCCAAAGAAATCATCAATAGGCAACATGAGTTACCGTACTGCCAAAAACACTAAAACCAACCTAGTGCATCAGTCACAGATTTATTGGTCTGGAAAGAGTAAAGAGCCTCTCGAGCCAAGAGATGTTAGTGCATTAAAAACAGCACTGGATCAAAACACTAGATATAATTTCACTAAGGGGAATCAACGAGGAGCATGGAATTTACATGGGGTTTCTTTACCCAGAATACATGAAGTCAGCATCTGGCTTCTTTTACTGAAAGTAGCTTTTTTTCACCTTCTTCTTTAAAATATTTTTGGAATAGCTCATTGTTATGCCATATAGCCAAAATCATTTTATTCTGCTGGCAAAACACGTGCAATATGGATTTAATAAATAATATGACTGGGAAAGTAGTTAGTAAATATTATTTTTCACCAGGAGAGACTGGTGCCTACAATGAGAAGCTCTCTAAAGCTAGTTTGAGACGTTAACACGTTCATGTATGTTGGTGTTTTGGGCTGGGTTTTCTCACTAACAAGGCGCCAGGCACACGATTTTTGATGTCCCAACAGCAGCATTTTGATTTGAAAACACAATGAATGCCAAATGCTGCTAATGCTGATCTAGGTGGGATTTTTAGCTCTATTTTTCTGGAATTCTAACATTATCAGCAGGAGTCTTTTGACTGCAGGTGTAACTGCAAAGCACACGGGGTCTGTTTCCAGGGTAAAACAGATCCTTTTAGTCAGAGATGCTGAAGAACATTCACAGAGTTAAGATTCAGCCTGGCTCTGATTTGAATCAAGTTGATGAATTGTAAATAGAAACACTCTAATCCCACACAGGGACAGCAGGGAACTCCCAGAGCCCCTCTGATGTGCTGAATGGGTTCTTTTAGAAAGGAATGCCACACTTCAAGAATGCTGATTGAAAAAGATTTCATTTTCCATAAAAAAATAGGAGAACGGGCTTTTTTTTTTTTAAATTCTCCCCAGCAGCAGCCAAAGACACGCACACAGAGTTTTGATGAATTCTGTTCCTCAATTTATAAGCAATAGTGTCCACATTACACAATGTTAATGTGCCTTATCACGGTGTGTTTTTCCAGCTATTTAACAAATCACACAAGGTCATGGCTCAGACCTTAAAAGTAAAGATGCTGCATGTAGAAACCTCCTGGTGTAAATGAAATGAAATCGCAAGGCGCTCTCTTTTTGGTCAACAGATTATACGGGTTCAGATTTGCTGGCGTCAGAATTATTACCTACATTTTCAAAGTAGATTTTAAGCAGAATGTAAGTGATTCTCAACTTTTTTTTCTTTTTATTCGTCAGGGAACGGTTGGGGTGACCCTCCCATACACTTCAATTTGATCTATAATTTTAAATTGACTGACCACTGTCATAACTCAGACTAGTTCTGAAATAAAATCTGGGACTTGTTCTTAGTTACAAGGTTTTTTTAAAAAAAAAAACCAACCATACAGCTGAAGTTATCACACGGTTTTCTACTGTAAAGGATATTCATGCTACTTCTCTATAATTGCCACTTCTAAAACATCACATTAAAAACACACCAAAGATCCATGCTTTAATTAATACAATTTAACCCAACAACATTAAATGGTTCTCAAAACAAAGTGGGATGAAAAATATTTAGAACTTTGTTCTATACAATATGCATATTTAAAAGATTAATTACTTTTTTAAAATTGAAGAGTAAAACCCTTTAACAACGAAAACGTCAAGATCCTCCTCCCTCTTGCAACAAAGTGCAACCAGAGATAAAACCAAAGATAGAATTTAAATTGAGTCCAAATTTGAAAATAAAAGGATGAACACATCCACAGTTCTCTATACTTGTAAGCTACACTGGAAACAAAAACAACCAAACAGAAATAGCATCCAAATACTAATAAGAAAAAGCCTTCTCTCACAATTCAACACAAATATTAAAACAGTTTCAGATAAAGTTCTACTTCTCACATCTTGGATCAGTAACTGCATCAGTTTTAAATAGCAAGCCAAGATGAGAATGTGTCCAAATTACTCTAAAGGTCATCATAAAGGCTTAATTCCATTTTTATATCCAATTTTTTATTCAAACAAATTATCATGCATGTGAATCTGAGAAATCCAAAGGTTAGCGTGTAAACAGACTTGAGTTACTTCACCCAAGTGCCCTCAGGCTGTTGAAACTCATATCCTGGCAGACCAATAAAACTTGTACAAAATCAAAATGCTTGATCTCCAGAATGCTGAGTTCCTTGGTCCCAAGCCAATAAAGAACCTAACCATGTGTCCATCTGTCTTTAAAGCACATGAATCCAGGGCTGACCCTGACTTGTGCAGTCAGTGAGCCACAACAAATAGCAATGGAAGGGAGATGAGAATGAGGAGTTGTCCTGAGGCATCAAGAAACTTATTTGACAGAACAACAATATATTGAGCGTTCAGATTCTTTTTCAGCCAAAAACTGGACTGCGCAGCACAGCCCTCCTAGGCTGGATGACCCCAAGCACCTCAAGCTGATGTGCTGCAGACACTGAGTGCCACGTTCTGCCCCAGCTGAGGCCGAGCCCAGCCCAGGATCACTCCAGCTGCCATGACACTCCTGAAGGGTCACACAAAAAACTGGACAACTGTGTGGAAATGCTCTCAAGAGACTGAAAGCCAAACGTGGCTGTGCGGAGAGACACCACAGTGAGGGGGTGGCCAACGAAGCCCACTCCCCACTCATGGCATGTGCCTGGACAGCACTGCATGAGGCATGAAAACAAAACATGACAGCTCACTGTGTTAGAGCAAAGCTGGCCTTAAGGTGGATGCTCTGGTACATAAAATAAAATAAAACCAGATATTCACTAAAGAAAAGGAGCCTGTACAATCAGGAGTCAAGAGGCAGGAATTGTTTGCAATCAGGCAGCTGCCTCTGAGGAAGGAATGTGTGTGGGGTCAAGACTTTTCCTTGTCTTTCTTTCTCTTAGGGAATTTTCTCCCATTTGTTCCCGAGACAATAACAACCATACTTAAAAGAGACAAAAGATGTAGCCACGGAGGAGGGGGAGGAGTGCAGCTGGCTGCTGCTCTCTTACCTGGGGGGTTCTCTCTTGGGAAGGGCAGAGATACCATGAGACTTGTCCAGGGGGTGAGGGGTTGAGCTCAGCTCTTCTCCCTCTCAGTGTACTAGTTTGAAACCAAACCAGTGAGCATTTCCAAGCCAGAACTACAGTTTAATAGGAAAATTAAAATAAAGGCAAAAAACATTGGCCTAAACTGAGAGCCAGGATACAACCTGGCACCCTGTTGGTCAGGGTGGTGGTTAGTAGTCCCATTAAATGGTGACTACAGTCCTGTTGGAGTGACAGATGTGGTTCTGTTGAAGCAGTGAACCTGTAGAAGACTCTGGTCATCCTTTCAAGGTCCAGCGGTGGCTATGTAGCTCTTGTCTCCTGGGAATCCAGTAGGTAAGGGCTGGCTGTGGTGTTCCAAACCTCAGCTTATATCCAGATAGGAATGCTTGGTTCCTCCCCCTGGACAGAACATTTCACAATGGGATGGTGTCATTTTATGAGTCATGCAGTGAGACTTGATGTCCCATTAACAGAAGATATCCCCCAAGAGCGTTATCAGGGATGAGTCATGGAAGAGATTAAGAACAGTGCCCCACCTACTTCTAACTGCTTATGAAGAGGGTGATGGAATACAGAGTTTTGGTTACATCTTACATTGTAACCTGTGACAGCATCGGAGGACGACTGTGGAGCTGTTGCTTACCGCAGAGAGAATTCGCTGCCTCCACCTGAGCTCAGCCCTGTAATGCTTCTATTGCCCCGGGTGAGCCTTTGCTTGTGAAGGGCAGCCATCACACTGGGGCCTTGTTAACCCCATCTGACTGGAAAGGACCCTCACCATCTCTTCAGGTGCCTCAGGGGGAAAACCTGAACCCCAAACGCTCCCGCTTCCCAGAGGGCACGTCTCCTTGGCTGCAGATAACTCTGCCAGGAGAAGGGGACTGCCTTCAGAAACTCATCTGGGGTTTACAATATGGTGATCTTTGGTCAGGACAAGCAGGCAGCAATGCTGATGCAGCAACAGCACATCCATTCTCCTCTCTCAGGAATGGACGTGGAAAGACAATGCATTCTGTGAGCAGCCCCTTGCTGGGCCTGGGTGCAGATGTGCGGGGCTGCTCCCCAACACAGGGAAAGTGCTTGGATACACACTAACAGAGGGAACTGCCTCCCTCACCCTCTCCTCACCTACCAGCCTTTCCCACTGCAAGTGTACCCCAAGTCCTCAGAACTCTGAGGTAGTGGGTAACACAGCTGGCTTTGCTATTTTAAGCAACGCACAGATTGGTGTATTCACATTTGACTGTGCTTCCATCTTGTCCAGCCTGTAATCTTACCGCACACATTTTTAAGCAACATGCAGTGTCAGAACAGCTCCATTCTGATTCCTGCTTAAACAGGGTCCTGTGCTACACCATGAAACCCACCACATGGTCTGGTGGCTCTTGAAATGACAACACTCCCAAAAAGTGTGTCACAGTGTGTGTGAGGGGAAGAGTGGGTGGGCTGGAAGCCTGCACCTTGCTTTTAGTATTTCAGTTTTAATGATCTTGAAATAAAAACTCACTAAAACTTGCTATAAAGCCCATCAGTCATAAAATAGGATCAAAACCAGACCTATAGAAAAGATGTCTGCTTGAGGAAAAGACCTTGATGATGGTTTCAGAAATACAAGAAAGCACATCCTTAAATAATGTTTATAGCCTCAAAACTGCTCTGTTCAGACAGATTATAAAATTAGATAAAAGTATCTATTGCCTTGAGTGATGACAGGAAAATGAACGTTTCATCCTCTACAGAACCCAGAATTTCCAGATAAGATTTGTCTCTGCCGTCACAAGATAAATCACCATGGGTCTCATGCTGCTGTAATTTACACCAGTTACACCTGGTGTAACTCCAAAGCATTCACTCAAGTTACTCTACCTGCAAATAGCCATGAGGAGAATCAGTTTTCAGATACAGAGAGATAACTTAAAAATCTTTGAAACCTTCATTAGTTCTTTGCATTTTCCTTGAAGCTGTGCCATCCCCAGCCTTATTTTATCTTTGCTATTCATCAGCACATTATTTCTAAGCCTACAGTGGGTAGATGTGCAGGTACATATTTCTTTTTATACAGCTTTTTCTACATGTCTTATTTGTCCTTGAATTCTTGGGTATTCCTTTCTGCCAAAGTAAAATCATTGTTGAGGCTAGTCTTGCTGCTCTGACCTAATGAACATACTTAGGAAAAAAAAGGGAGGGAGGAAGTTTGGTGAATACTTAAAGAGATTACAAACCTCATAGCCCATCAGAAAATGTCTAGATTACAATGCAAAAAATTAACAAATTCTGATTCAGATCACTAAAATGACACTTCTTGTTCTCCCGTTGAAGCATACTTGACTCATTAAAAAACTCCCCTCCACTCTGAAGTTAATTGTACACTCAGAAGAAAGGACAGCCCATGCTATCAAATCCCACATGCACGTGGTCAAGGTGTGCAAGAAGGAGAATGACTGACCCACAGAATCCACACACACACAGGAGCTCCCCACCAGCAGGACAGATTGCAATAAGGTGGCCTTTCTTCCCCTTAAATCAATGTGCCCAGCTCCTGACTCATCTGCTGCAGAAGCAAACTCTGGGTGTGCCTGAGCTCGTGTGCAGGGCTGGGTGGGTGGGATGGTGTCAGGTGTGTCACTGCACAGCAGCCACAGATGCCTCAGAGCAGATCGGGCACTGAACAGTAACAGTCTTGCTGTAAGGAAAGCAGACTGTGGACATTGGAAGATGGAAGGTTAACAGGGAAGGATGGCATCTGTTATTACATGATTTGATACTCTGGACACAGAAATTCTTCAGCCACAGAACTCTGAACGTCTCAGACCAAAAAACAGTCCATTTTGCTTCCCCACTACATTGGCATAACTGGTGAAACAAAATATCTCTATTTTGTTTGATCCCTAACCTTCTCTCACACCCTTTGCCGAAGTTACTCTGCAATATGACTATCGAAGTATTGGTCCTCTTCCTCCATCTTTTCCAAGTTTTGCTACCACATACAGAAGCAGCAAGAGTGAAGTAGGTGTAATAAACAGTCTCAAAGTCTGGAGGGGGGTGGTGGTGAAAGAGTATTTTTGCTGCTATATTTAGCATGCAAGTTATAACATTAGGAGATCATAAGAGTAATTTCATTTTCAACAAAACTAACTACAGTGGGGTTTGGTTCTTTATACATTTACTTCCTCTGCAGGACTATATCTCCATTAATTGTATTATTAAATCCAAATAAAAAAGAGCACGTGCCTGCCTTTCTTTGCATATGTATATCAGCACTTTACATTTTTTTATATCTCATATGTTCCTTTGGCACTTCCTGACTTTCTCCTGCCCCCCAGCAGGACTCATTGAATGATCCTTCTCTCAGGAATCCATTTTTGCAGGTTGCCAGGAGGAGGTTTTTCAGTAATGAGTTCAAGCTGGCTCGTACCCATTGTGGTTCACTCATTTGCCACTTAACAATATATTCCATGGCACATCCCAATAAAGTAATCTTCACTGGGGAAACAGAACCCTTCCCTCTTCTTTGGAATCATAATTGAAAAGCTTTAGTTTCATTCTACCCTCAGAGCCAGAGCCCAAGCTCAATCAGATCAGTGCAAAGGTTATCAGGGTTTTTAACTCCTTTTGCACTACAGCCAAGGTGAATGCTATGTTCCGTTTGGTAAAGACTACACACATTTAAATCAGACAAGACTTTCTCATTCCTGTGTTTGCGGGTAAAAAACAATATTCATCTTGGTAAGAGCTGCTTCATCACTCACTGGTACTATATCCACCTAGTTTCCACATCTGCCAGCACTGTTCAGTAGTTTCACACTCAGGGACAGAACCTGCATGCCTGAAAACTCTCACCTTGGTGCTACATAAATCCTTACAGTCACCTCAGGGCAGCACTGGCTTCAGCAGGAGCTTCTCAAGGAAACACTTCTGAATCACTACAATTCTCTTTACTCCCAGTGCACAAATACACTCTCATGATTCCCTGAATCATGAGATTCAGGTACTGAGATTAGTTACATACATGAAGACTGATATATTCATAACTTATCCAAAAAATCAACAGAAGAGCAGTCTGGGTTAAAAGGATTCACCCTCCTGCAGGTGGCCTGCTGTTTCTTTAATTTCACATTCATTCGCTAGCACCCCCAAAACATTAACTTTTTTGGCAATAAATTTGGTGGCTTTCACATTTTCTGACCACTTTTTTCCAGATGACTATACTTGAAGAAGTTAGAATTTCTGGAGTGTGAAGTTTAAAGCATTAAAAAAACTAAAACGATTCCTTAAATTTGTCTTTTATGTTTGTACCTTTAGACCTACTCCCCATTCTGTGTGCCATTATTTTGTCTGCAGTGTTCCAGCATTTTATACCTCATGTTTACAACTACCACGTGCTCCTTTTCTGCCAAATTTAGTGAAGAAGGAAGGATGCAATGCACTACAGGAGGTGAGTCCTGCCAAACCCCAGTAGCCTCTTTTCACCCCATTTGCTCTGCAAAAAGAAGTGCTTCAGATTTAGCAGTCTGTAAGAGCATTTCAGAGACTCACACATCTCTGTGATTTTAAAATATAAAAATTTCTCATATTTAATGTGAACTGCACACCTGTATGATTGGCATCTGGATCATTTCCTGCTGAGTCAGATGCAGTAATAGCCCTGATTTTTGACTTCTAGTCCACAGAAAAAATAAAAAACTATCTCTTTGCCACATGCCAAACCTTTTCTTTAGAGCAATCTGCACAGAAAACAGAAGGAAAGGTATTCCAGAGAGATTAGGCCATGTTTTCTGTTCTTTCACACTACCACCTTGCCCAAAACTACTAAGAGAAACAAGGGGGATATAACACATGAGGAAGTGATTAAATGCATGTAGAAAAGACGTTCCTGCTTAGATAACTGGTTTCTGTCTGCTTGTCAGCTGTTATTTCTCAGAATGCTATTTATCCACCCAAAATTATTGCCTGCCCAGCTGTATGAGCACTGCTGGGTGAAACAGGACTCTGCAGCTGGGCTGGGGCAAGCTAAGCCTGGCCATGGGGAGAAGGAATCAGGAGGGGTTCCCAGAGCAGTGACTTCTACACAAGGTGCCAGTGGGGCACAGGCCTTCAAACACTCCAGGAATCTCTGGCCAAGTATGAAAAATGCAGATATTACAAAGAATCCTTCTAAGAACACAGCTAAAGGGGGCAAAAAGAGATCTAAAAGTTCCTTGTTTCTACATATGCATCTCTAAAGTCCTGGCAGCAGAGACATACAATGTATTGCTACAAAAAGCCTCTATTCCTGTCCATAGCCTTCTGTTTACAATAAATGCTATGAAACCCAACAAAAGCAATAATAGAAAGGGAAAAGAAATTATTATATTCCCCTACAGACATACCTGTTTCCCACAGCAATCTAAAAAAAGGCTCAAGGAAGCTCTCACAAACATTTTACAGCAGAAATCAGAAAAAAAAGTTATACAACTGCAAAACAGTCACAGCAAAAAAGGGTAAGAACTGTCAAAGCTCTTCTTTCCATTAAGAATCCATGAAGGTTTGCATCAATGCTTACCTTCCAAATGTAAACATCTGCAGAGATTCTAATTTTAGCACGGTACAAAGACAAAAGTCTCAATACAGGAAAACGAGAGCCTCTTTCCAATTAAAAGATTCAGAGCAGATGAAGTTATTCTAAGCATCTATTCTCACATCTGACAAAAACCACTCTTTGTTATAAATAGGCCTGTAAGATGGAGATAAAGATCTGGGAATATGTAAGGAAGACACAACCTATAGATTCCTTACTTCCAAGTCCTACTCTTACATTGCTTCCATTCAGACTCACACCAAAGCCAAGAGCACCTGCACACCACATCAGAAGAACAGGGGAGGGTCAGTGGGAAGCTGCCGAGTAGCAGCACCAATCCTTTCCCCACTGAAATGGATAGGAAATAATGCAGCAGATTTTATCTATAATCACACAAATCTTCCTAATCCCAAAATCTAAAATATCTGAGTGTAGACAAATGTCTTGAGCTTTTTGTCAGGCTGGTGACAATTAAGAGATCCAGTACTTCATTAAGGAAACCCCAACTCCCATGAAAATTGCAAAGAAAAGGCATAATCCAATAGCTGCTTCCAAAATATTTATACTGTATCTGCATGGCCAAAAGTGGAGAAATGCAATGGAAACAGATGTCCATGAAAAAGGCACAGGACCACGTTAAAATCAAACCCAATAATGTTGCACGTGTCATTTCACAGATATTCTGAGGACAGATGAAAAGCCATGTCCATTAAAAATCATATGGAAGAGTCAGTTTCAGTGAGAACTGCGTTCCCATACCATGGATTTGAACAGACACCTCTACCTGGTTATAGCACAGCAGCTACTTTGATATATTGGCATTTCCTTAAAAATGTCAGTCTCCCCACACTGGTGCACACAGGGCTGCTCCAAGCACTGCTCCAAAGCAACTCTGACAGCCTTGCCACAATCACACCAAAAAAAAAAATCACAAAAAAAACCACAAAAAAAGGACACAGTCACAAAAAACCCAGCAGGGTTCATTTCTTACCGCCAAAGTCTGCTACAATTCTAAAAAGTTTTGAACTCATTTTGTCTGAAAGTAAACACATGAATAAGCTCATTTAAAATCAAGTACACCTCTTTTTAAATTGAAGTATCCTCCAAGCCTGCCAACCCCAACACTCTCAGCTGATGGGTGACCAGGGAAGCCATGACACTACAGGGTATCAAGAACATTATGAACTGAGATCAAATACAAATTCTGAAATCTGATGTAAAAACCCAACATAACTCAGAATGGTCTCTCTCACACTGACAAACATGACTCTGTTGCTTTGACACCCCCTCCCTCCCTCTGTGGTCCTGTCTCCAGTGTTACAGGAGCTGTGATCTTCCCAGGACTGTCACAGTGACTTCGGGCTTTATATGCAGCCCCAGCCCACAAATAAAATACCTCACAACAGCAACAAGTCACTTTCTGTTAATAACTAGGTGAAAATTTTCTCTTTTTTATTTTTTTTAAAACTAAACACACCTAACAGTTTAGATCACTAACACATTATGCTACACAGCATTACTAAAAGGGATACGTCCAAATTACTGTGAAAGGAAAAAGAGATTACATCTGCAAAACAGTTCATTACTTTGGCTAAAAATTCCAAAATAATCTAAGTCATTCTACATTTGCGTTCTAAACCGAGGCAAAAAACCCCAATGGCAGTGTATATGTAAACCACAAAAAAAATAAAATTAATTTTGTGAGTAAAATATTCATCCATTGAGTCTACAGTTGGCACACTGCAAACTGAAATGCCACTATCACTGCGGCACAGAGCTGAGACTGGAATCTATTTCTATTTCTTGTGCTCCCCTGAACATACTTCCTTTGAGATTCTGCTCTCTTCACCTTGCAGTCTCAGTAATTTTCTTTTTAACTCTGAAAAGGCAATAGTGAAAATTAAGAATTTCCAGTAAATTAGTCCTTTTGCACCGAGTTATCTATAAGGGTTTTACTCCTATTTTTGTTGAACTGCCCAACATTTATAGTATTGCAATACCAACACTCTTGCTCAAAAACCATCTACAATTTAGATCCAGAAATGGCCTAAGAAAATGCCTCTCCTGTTTTCAAATTCACAAGAAAAGGACCAATAAAACAATAAAAAGGAATTTTAAACAACTGATCATCTTTGGGAGAGAAGGATGTGTAATAAAAAGCTGAATTATCATTGAAATACAACCAAACTCACAGTCAGTGGTCTTTTTACTCCAAAAACCACTTTGAATAAAAGTAAAAAATAAATCCTTTGTGCAGGATCTTCATAAATTCACACTCTTATTCAAAAATCTGTCAGAACACATTCTTTCTCAGGACTTCACCCAGTTCTTTCTCAAAATGTGAGCCTGACTTTGGCAAGCAAGAGCTTGAGACTCGATTGCATGGAAAAGAGTCTGATTTCAGAAGTTTCCTGAGGCAGCCCCACAGACAGCAGCAGAATCACTAGGTTGAGGGACTGGATGAAATCAGACTGGGAGTAATGATGGAAATTTTCTGATGGAAACGCCATGTGAGAACAGAAGGGAAATAAAGGGAGAAAAACACCCATCTTCTAGTCCACAGCAAGGAGACGACAGAAATTTCACATCACAGTTCTGAATTAGGTGTGTGACTCCAGAAGAAAGGACACTAAAGAGATACCAGAGACCCAAGCCCTCGGATTCATTTGCTCACTTTGCTTTTGCAAGGTTTTTGGTTTGTTGGGGTTTTTTTTTAATGAATGAACACTTTCTCTCCAGCCATCTTTGTGTTTTCTATCTCAACTAACATCTCATTAGTTTGTTGGGCTACAGTTCCACCGTGTTCTTCTACTCTGAAAATACAGTCAACAGTCTGACAAGGTAGTGGGGAGAAAAAGACAAACACAAACACCAACAGGTGAAATATGGACAGGGATAGAAGAGAACCAAATACATGATATACGTGTGTTCATTACATTTCTTGCTGTGGCACCAAGATGCCCTACCCACATTGCCTGAAAACCAGTTACAAATAGATGATGAAGAGACTGTCCCTGCCCCTAACTGCTGACATTCTAGGCATCAAATGGCAGCCACAGCCAGACAGGCTCAGGAAGCAAATTTACATGATGATTATCAAGGCTAAATGGGTGATATCTTATCTAGATGATTTGCTGTTTCCTTTTAAATGCATTTAATGTTTATTTTTCTCACCACTTCAAATGGAATCATCCTGTCCTTTCAAACCCTCAGGCCAAACATTTCTGTAAAACCTGTATTTAATAAATTGAATGTTACAAAGATATGTAAACAATACAGCACTTCTGCTTAGCAGTCAAAGCACTTCAATCCCAGTAACCAGCCAAGAACTTCAACACTGGTAAATATATAATGATTTCCAGTATAAGCTTCTGGCAATATTCTCCAGTTATCCACAAGCACAGGTCTGCATGTGCACTCCTCAGAAAGAACTGCACCATTCCACAAACCAAACCTGCACACAACACACAGGAACTCTGCTAACAGTGAGCCACTCACAGAGCTGGGGACTCCCAAGTGTGACTGCTGATTGCCACTGGAATGAAGGTCATCTCACTGTAACAGGAGAAATCCACTATTAACAATCCACTGTTAACAAGTCACTAGCTATAGTCACCCTGTAAAGATTATATGGACGTGATCATTACTAAATTTGGTTTGCATAGATTTCCACTCTATGGCTAGAATTAAGCATCCTTTTTAGGTTTTCATTTATTTTTCTGCTTAATTTGAAAGCATGAAGTCATCAGAATTTTCTTATTTCCATTATTCCTCTGATTTTTCCTGTGTTCTTTCAAAGACTTCTAATTTCTGCTTCCAAACAAGCTGCCCAAATGACAAGTAGCAGCCAGGGGATACATTAATGCAATCAGAAACACACAGAAATTATTACCAAGATCAACAGTTATTTACATTCTGGAGGAGTCAGAGATGCTGCTCTGCAGAGAGACCTGGGATGGCTGGATGGATGGGCAGAGTCTAACAAGATGAAGTTCAATGAGTCCAAGTGTCGGGTCCTGCACTTTGGCCACAATAACCCCCTGCAGCGTTCTAGGCTGGGGACGGTGTGGCTGGACAGTGCCCAGGAGGAAAGGGACCTGGGGGTTCTGGTCAGCAGCAGAACATGAGCCAGCAGAGTGCCCTGGGGGCCAAGGAGGCCAATGGCTCCTGGCCTGGATCAGGGATGGTGTGGCCAGCAGGAGCAGGGAGGTCATTCTGCCCCTGTACTGGGCACTGGTGAGGCCACACCTTGAGTGCTGTGTCCAGCTCTGGCCCCTCAGTTTAGGATGGACACCGAGTGCTGTGTCCAGCTCTGGCCCCTCAGTTTAGGATGGACATTGAGTGCTGTGTCCAGTTCTGGGCCCTCAGTTTAGGAAGGACATTGAGATGCTTGAACGTGTCCAGAGGAGGCAACAAAGCTGGTGAAGGGCTTGGAAAACAAGCCATATGAAGAACGGCTGAGGGAGCTGGGGTTGTTTAGCCTGGAGAAAAGGAGACTCAGAGGTGACCTTATCTCTCTCTAGAACTTCCTGAAGGGTGGTTGTAGACAGCTGGGGGTTGGTCTCTTTCTCCAGGCAGCAACTGACAGAACAAGAGGACACAGTCTTTAGCTGTGTCAGGGGAAATATAGGTTGGATGTCAGGAAGAAGTTTTTCACGGAAAGAGTGATTAAATACTGGAATAGTCTGCCCAGGGAGGTGGTGCAGTCACCATCCCTGGATGTGTTTAAGAGACTGGATGTAGTATTTGGTGCCATGATCCAGTTGAGGTGTTGGGGCTGGGTTGGACTCTATATAATCTTGAAGGTCCCTTCCAACCTACAATTCTGTGATTCTGTGATCACAGGTGGACAAATCCTGGCAGTGAAGGCACAGAGAATCTTTACAGCTCACACATATATAACGTGAAAGGGAGCACAGGAAAAGCCAAAACTGCACCCATCTGAATTTTTATACTGGGACAAAAGGCTGGAATTACTGGCCTATGACAGTACCCGACATTTACATCACAAGTGACCAGCAGCATGGGTTACAGCGAAAAATACAGGATGAAGGTGTATTTTAGATGCAGGAGGGGAGCACTATTAAGGAAGCATAGAATGGGATCAGTAGTTTGATTAGGGAAATCATTTTTTCAGTACAATTTAAATAACCTTGAAAAAGCAGTGAAAACCACGAAAAACCATCAGATACTTGCTTTTTGTAATGTACCCAATGGGAAATGAAACAGTATGGGAAGATCTAGAGGCACACAGTCTTAAAGGACATGAAAGGCTGGAATTAACTTCTGCACAAGCTCATTTTCTGTTTAATAGGCACTACAGAAAAATTTTAAAGGTGAGAGTTTGTTTGGGGGTTTTCCCTATTTAATTTTCAACTTGTACATAGAAATAAAGTAAATTTCTTAAACTATTCATGGATAGTAAACCACGCTGATTTTAATTTCTATGAAAAATGGAGCAATACAAGACACCAAGTAAGAAACATATTAATTCTTTCAGTGATATACAGCATGAAAACATCAATCTGAATCTAGAATCCTGACAAAAATGGACACACAACTTCTGAAAAGGTATTATTCCAAAGCATCACAGGTAGTCTTTCAGCCAAAAAAAAAAACCACCTCACACCATTCAGAAAGTTTATAGACAGAACACATAAGCTGCACAGCGAGTTCAATAATCTCCATTCACAATGTAATGTTTAATATTTACTCACAGTCCCTGGCCCACAACCAAGATTTTTCTTTCAATTTTGCACGTTCAGAAGATAAAAGGTGAGAGCATTAGGGAACAGCATATTGCAAACTTTTTATTTTTCTGAGAGAAGGACAACCACAGGAAAGAATTTAACACCCCCTTCCATCACCCCACATGCAAAGACTGAAATCTCAGCAAAGCCCTGGGCTCTAAAATCATACCTGGCATACAGAAGATAAAAACTTACAGCAATAAAATATTTGTAATGGTAAAATTTCAGGATCAATGGACACAATGGAACAAGCTGGCAGTGTGTTTAAAGCAGGAGGCCTGAGGCATAATTAAACACCATCAGCTCACAGTCAACATGGCCAATTCTGCTGTGGCAACCAAAAGATAAGCTAGGGAAAAAGGAGTTAAGGGACAGTGAGCCCGACAATGGATAATTACACCATTGCATAATTGGTCCATCTTGGCTTAGACTTGGGAAGCTCTGGCATTATCAGTCTCCAGGGTAAGAGGGAAGGAAGCATGTTCATATTTCTCACAGATTTCCCTGGTCATTTACTGCCCATGCCCTCATTTAGGGCAAAGTAGCCCAATCGTGCCAAGATCAAGGACAAAAGGAGCATCTCTCACTCCTGCAGCAAACACCTCAGGAGACCACAATCAGACAAAATTCCTTCCCCTCCGAGGTCTCTAGAAATCTCTAGAACTCTAGAAAATACTTTTTTTAGAGGGATCCTATGGTATATGATGGGCCACTTCAGGAAACACGTCTTCCCTTCCCTGTTCCTCCCTTTATCCATCTGCAGCACCAATACCCACACTGAGGGACTTCCCACAAGTGCTTGGAGTCTGTAGACAAAGACTATCCAGTGAAGTGCTGTGTTTACACCTCGGCAAGGCTGGTTTTGTCACTGGGATGAATCCAGGATTCTGCACCCACAACCCCAAAGGCAGCCAGCAGTGCTCCAGCAGCAGGGAAGGGATATTCCAGCCTTGGACTGCATCCACAACCCCAGCTCTCTCTCCTGCTGCAGAACACAGATCCTCTGGAGCTCTGAACAGGAGGGGGACAGAAACACTCCAGCAGAGCCTCTCTCTCTGTAGGAAATAATTTTTGTCTAGAGCCAGAACCAAATTCTGCATCCTGGCCAATTTTCAGCGCAAAGGTCAGCAGAGTACAAAACAAGTGGAAAGGGGTGGCTAACAATTTGTCTGAGTAAATGACCAAGCAGTACAGGACTACAAAAACCTATTTGGAAAACAACACTTCTGCATTTCTATAATCCAGCAGTAAATAACAGCAACCAGAAGCAGTGGTGGTGAGCTTTGGCAGGTTTCTGCTGGTGATGGTTGGCTCTTTTTTTTTAGATAGCTCATTGATTTTGGACTGCATCCATCTCCAGCATTGTGGCTACACTTCATGCAGTAATTTACTCCCAACCAGAGTGCACTTCTACAGCCAAGTCTTTGTTTCGTAAATGTCATTGCACTTCAACACCATTAACCAGACACCCCTATTTCAAGCCGATATTCCTAAATTGAGTAAAAATAAGTATCAGCAACACTGCAACAGAGCCAAATGAAAATGGAAAATGTTTTTGACTCCACATAGCCCTGAGCACAGTGTAGTGTATTATTCCTTTCCGGGAGAGTTTGGATCAGTTGATTAATGGGCCCACTGGTGTTATCCATCCCAAGACCCCTGAAAACATCCAGTCATCCCCACCGAGGCTTTCAGAGGAAAACCTTTGTGCTTAAGGAATTTATGGATAAACTAGGCATTAACCTTCAGGCATTTTACTGACAACCAAAAGTCCTGGGTTCTGTGCCTGCTACAAGCAGCTTCCCTTTCCAGCATTCATGTCCTTCACAAGTTGCCTGCTTGGATCAGATGGCAACAGGGCAAACCAATGTGTAAGCACTGCAATGTCAGGGCAACTGCAGCTATCAGAAACTGCAGCAAGGTGCTTTCCCAACCCACATCTTCCCATTCCATAGAAAGCAGAAGGTGAGCACAGCTTTGCCAAACCCCATGGGTTAGGAGTGAGAAGAACAGAGCTCCAAAGCTCATCTCCCCTCCTGTAGCTGGGAGGACACTGGAACTGGTCTCAGCACTCGACTCTCAAGGTCAAATGAATGTTATTTCAGAAAAACAAGACAAATTAGCGCTTTATGGCCAACAAGCTTTGTTCATGGAAGCTTTCTCTTCAGAGGCTAAGTGAATTCCTATTGCCTACTGTAAAAACAAGCACAGAGAACAGTAATTTTTTAAACTGTTGAACTTGAAGTTTCTCATCGTGTCTCTGATAGCTGCTAATTTGGTGACTGAGAAGTGATGTAGGTTTAAAAGTATCTTGTTCTGCCTCTCTGCAGAGACCATCGGCAGAACAAATAAATTATCAGTGTTTGGATTCTCATTACCTCAAATTAGCCTCAGCATACGATGACAGGAGCAGAGCCAAGCTGTCTGTGTGTCCTTGTGTGGCACCTGTTAGCACTCCATAAAGGACACAGACAAGGGAGGCCAGGTTCCCCCTGCTGTCTGACCACAACAAAGCTTTCCTGTCAGACTTTGATACCTCCTCTGACAGCAACTTTCAGCCTGCACACCCACACTGCTCCTAATCCACTAACAATGAAGCAGTTGCCATACTTGGAAGTGTCCCCAAGGAGTGCAGGCACTGCATGAGGAAATTTGGGCAGGGATGGAGGACTCTGCCAAATTACATGTATCATTACCACAAACACATCCATCTCAAACAATACATCTGTTTACATGCAAGCCTAAAATAACCACTGTGACAAAGAAAACAGTAAGTTCAAAAGAGAATCTTCAGGTTATCACAGGGGAAAAGTGAGATACAAAATGGAAGTGTCCTGTTTCATCACTCATTTGAATAGTTCTGCTGGGCATTTTGGGCTGCTGCCACAGGAGCAAAGACAGGCAGGCACATCTTTGGATGGGACAAAGTGACCTGCTCCAAAATGCATCCAAACCAAAGCCAGCTGTGAAGAGCCAGAGGCTGATGGGGAGGATCATCACAACAGGCACATTCTCCTCCATTACACTGCTCCTGTTTCAGCCTGGATCACTTACTCATCCCATGCACTTACTCCTCCTTGCCTGAGATTCCATTAGGAGCAGTCACACATCTGTCAAGGGACTAAAACCCTGGTTATGACCTTGAGGGTACACCATGGACCAGAGCAAGTGAATGCATCAGCTTTCCATGGAACCCTCCCACAGGGCCCTGTGTCCATCCAGTGTGTCAGACCCCCAGATTTTGTGTCACTGTACAATTTCACAGGAGCTGATTCTGATGCTGTGCCTCCCAAGCAGCCAGCTGGCCCTTCCTTTCCTGCCCCTGTCCCTTCCTCCTGTCCTGTTTCTGCAATTTTCAGCCTGCAGTTTGTGCCAGTGGGGCTCTTCCCACTCAAATCAGTGCTACCAGCACTCGAGACAGGCATTAAAGCAAAACACATCCATGCAGGGGCTTGATTTAGTAAAGTGTTTGAGCAAAAATACTTGCTATTATTGAAAACTTAAGGGGAAAAACAGTGGGACTGAACCTTAGTGCTAAAGCTCTCCGTATATGTGGATTGGGCACTAGCCCAAACACAAGTCTGCCCACAGCTGTGATACATTTAATCAGGTCTTACAGGCTAATTATTTTGCTCAACTAAATCCAGCACCTGTGAAAATTGTCTTATTTCAGCTGTGGGCAAAGCTACTTCAATAACATTTTCACTTTCAAGAAGAAAATCCAAACCACTATCTCTTCAAGTCCAAAATATCCACAGCCAACTGCAGTGCCAAGGCAGTGTAGAAGGAATATTTAACCAAATTCATATCAAAACTCCTACTCACGTGAGAAAGCTCCTTATTATACTTGTGGCACTTAAATGTCCCCAGAACTGCCTTTTGACATCCTTGAATGAATACAAGCAGATGACAACTTAAAAAAAAAAAAAACCAAACCAACATTCTCTTTGGGTGTCTCCCCTTCCAAAAAAGTTGTCTCTTTTTTTCCTCATGAAATTTAACTCCCACCAATATGTTCTCACAGATGGACTACTGAAAATCCATTTTTTACAAGGCAGTAATCTTGAAAATTAATGTTGCAATCAGTGTTAGTGTAATATTAAAAGTGTTGTCTGCCTCAAGTGCATAAAATGCAGCTAAGACCTCCTTTCCTCAGAAGCAGGCAGCAAGGCTAACTACTGCTTTGCTTTGACTAAACTAACAGTACTAAAAGTGTGTATATATCAAAGTAAATTGTGCATGAAAATTGTACAAGTAAACACCACTCCATACAAATGAATAAAGTGCTATTTTTCAGTAAATCTGAGTCAGTTCTCACTGCTGCAAGAAATGTGAAATCTAAAAAAGCATCTGAAAGCTTCTAAAATCAAGGTTTCCTTCTCTCAGACTGTAAAACGTGCTGTTGGCACGCTCACTTTATCATTCAAAACATCAACAAGTGAAAACACACCAAAAGGACAACGCAAAGATCTCCTCTCTCAGTACATGTCTCGCACAGCACCACTCTTGGCAACAGAACGTTTATCCAGCACAAGATAAAGAGAGAGGCTTTTCACTGACACCTGGGACTAAGCCACAGAACAAAAGCAGCTCCCAACGCAGGCCAGCAAAGTTACATTTTTCAAGTGTTCCCACCTAATGCAGACAGAAGGCCAGCCACAGCAAGTCACAACAAACAACCTATTTACCCACTTCCAGAAAATGCTTGTAAATTTAAACTGTGTGAAATGTCCCACCACCGCTTTCATTCCATCAAAAGGCTTCATCAGCAATGGACAATAAAACCTCTGGCTTGACCTAAAGGGGCTGGTAGGTTAATCTATTCTGACCTTACCTTTATTCCATCATAATACTGAAAGATTGCTTGAATGAATAACCAGCGTTTAACAATGCCAACAGCCACCCTTTCACTACACTGCTCCGCTGAAGTGCCCTCCAAGCCAATTTTTTAATGAAAGGGGATATCAAACATTTTCAAGAATTAATTGTAAAATAAACCAAAATGCCATTTCTCACTCATGGGTAAAAAAAGGGAAGATACAAAAAATAAATCAGAAAAATCTTTTTCTCTTGCCCCTTCATGTCTCTTTAAGACTTCCACCATCACTCATTGTCAATTTTAGCTAATATGCTCTCTCTTATTAACTGTCAGTCATATCTTTTATTTATAGTATTTTCACTCAAATGGGAGAAACCAGAGAGAAACCAGACAAAAGAAGATACCACTGATAAAACCTGCCTTCTAACAATAGGCTTAACCACCCAGGCCTCAGCACTTGGTATTTTAATAACTACTGGCTTCATTTCAGAATCCATTCCATGAGGGTGCTCAGCACTGAACACAGCAAAGCAGAGTTAAAATTAAGCATATAATTAGGCCCACAGAGGTCAGTAAGCTGGATTCATCACTCATTGACTGATTTAATCACTCAATTCTCAGAAGTTTAAAGTTCACAGCCTATGTTTAAATGCCCTCCTAGAGAAAAGCCTCCAGTAGTCAACACTACAGTGCCCAGTTTCCCCCAAGCCTTTTCCTCCCTGTAACAGTACAATAACAACCTGTACAAGGGAACTGAATATTCTGATATGTGCCTGTTAGAGCAAGGTATTCTTGCATTTTGTCATGAAGCAAGAGCTGTGTTCTCATTTGACATATCAGTTAGAGCGCTTATTTTTCAGCACCAACAAACAAATTCATCTTCATTTAATGTTCTACATCTGTAAATGGTTTGGCAGCACAAGAGAATATCAAAAAGCATGAGCAGCAGGCACTGAAAAGACACTTGAAAATGCCTTAAAAAATCCACTTGAAAAATACTTGAAAAATCCACACTAACCCCAGGAACAAGGTCTCAGCTTAAATCTATTTCTAATTAGATTTAGGAAGATGCTTAACATACCAGTCAAGATTAAGTGCCATCACCTTTATCCAAAAGCACAATCATCAAAGAACTGGGAAGCAAACCATAAGGCGGTGACAACAGCATGCGATGCAAGAGGAATAAAAATAAAGATAAGAGCTTTCCTTTGGATTGCAGAGGATACTGTTACAAATTACTCAAAATTTCCTACCTTGAAAAGCTGTGATGTGACCAGCAATCATGTACTTCAGCTCAAAGTTCAGCGCCTGGATGCTCTGAGCCCTCTCCCTTCGAACAGCTGCCTGGTAGCTTTCTTCCATTTTTTTGGTGCAACATGTTGGTGCCCTGTGCTGACAGATCTGTAAATCTGACTCTTAAAGCAAACGAGAAAAATACAAAAATTAGAAAACCCTTGAACTCACACCATAAAAGCAATGCATCTTAACGTCAGAAACACTACATTTTAAATTTTCAAACAAGATAAAACCCACAAGGAATGACAATGTGAAACTCAGCTCTTGTCAGAAGGACACAAAGCTGTGATTATTTCATTTAAGTAACATGACATTATCAGCTGAAGAGTTATTTCTCACTGGTAAGAACACTGGACACAAAAGTCACCAGAACACAGTCAGGGGCACAACAGAATCAACGCCATGAAGCTGCACCACCAAAGGGGCAATATTCCCCCTGTACACCTTGCACTAAAGGTATCAAAACTTGAACGTGTGAGTGATAACCATGCCTCAAATTAGGATCCAATACTCACCCACGCTGTGCCTCAAGGAATCACCTATTCACCTCTTAAACTAGGGGAACCTTCTTAAAAAAATCTCTGAGCTCCTAGGCAGCTCACAAAAAAGAAAAAAAGGCCCTGCAATCACTCTCACCTTGCAACTACCGAGAAAGTTCATTAAAGACTTCACTCTTGTAGAATGTTTTTGGGGTTTTTTAATCACTTCGTCTTTGTTTGTATGTGTTTCAGCAGGTTTGGTATCCTTGGTAAGGAAACCTACATCACAGAGCTGTGATGGACACGCTCAGGGTCTGTTTGTTCTACACCAAGGGATTTGCAGGTGCCAGAAAGGATCTGGTACAGACTGCAGATGAGTATTTTCTGATGCTCCACAAACACACGTTTTTAGAAGGGGAGTAAAAAAGCAAGATACTGTTAAAGAAGCAAATCCCAAACCAGGGGCACACACAAATACCAGAGCCCAAAGAGTGACAGAGTTTTAAGTGTGGGTGTGTCAGGGGCTTCCTTCCCTCCCCCTCAAGGCAGAAACAGAGGCCCTGAGGGAAAGGGGCCACATGTGTCCACCTCCATCCCATCCCTTGGGCTCTGGGAAGGAGACAGCCTTTCCCAGGAAGGCCAGAGCCACACGGGTGGCCAAGCTCCTCACTCCCACCCCACAACTGGCTGTAAGGGCCATTCTAACTGGAGCTGGTGTGTCCCCACACTGACCCTCTCTGTGCCCAAGGGGGTCTCTGTCTTCAGCCACTGCAAACACTGCTGGCAGTCCCTGCCCACACAGCACCAACAGGGCTGGAGGGCACACATGGATGAAAACAGCCCCCATCCTCCAAGGAGCCACAATTCCTCCAGAGGATTTCTCACTCAGGCCACTGCAGGGAACCCAGACCAGGCCTTGGGATGGAAATATTAATGAACCATCACCTGCACTACCCCTCACACCTGGCCTTGCAGGTTAATGCTCAGCAATGCTCCACATAACTGACAGAGATTAAGAACAAGAGGATGCACTCTGAAAAAACAGCAGACACGCCCAAAGGACCAGGCTCTGCTCAGAGCCAGGTCCAGGTCACCAGCTCCCCAAGCCTACAGGGAGAAGCTTCAATAAATCTCCCTCACCAGGGAAAAAAAATAAAAACATTGAGAAGCTAAAACATCTCATTTGACTTGAAAATGTTAATTCCAGTTTACAGAGACTCTTATTTGAAAGTGCAGCTAATTTATGTCAAGAAGGTAAAAACCAAAGTAAAAAACTTCAATTTGGACATTTTTGTATAAGTTTGCAAACAAAGATCAAAGTATTTACAGACTGAGCAGAACCAGAACACCATTTTGGAGGTAGATTTGTTTCACACTTCAATCTAATCCCAAAAATGGGAAACAGTAACTCTTCTCACCCCCACAGTGTGAAGCCCCGAACTGTAGCAATGAACAGCTCAGGCCACAGTGCGCTCCAGCCTAACGATCTTCAGCAATTCTTATGAGAACCCTCCGAAATTCATCAAAGTTACTAAAGCACAAATTGTTTCAAAATAAGAAAGAAGAGGCTGAGGAACAGAATACCAAGGCAGCAAGAAGTAGATAAAGGAAAGCCATAAGGCACTGGACTGTAACCAATCAAATTTCCTGAAAAGTGCATGCTGAATGCGTGGACATAATGCCAAAAAAAGAGGCACCAATCAAATAATGCATGATCGTGTGAAGAGTAGTTTTAGAATGTATAAATACAACTAAATGTAAACAATAAATGGCTTCTGCTCAATCATGTTGGTTGGTCGTCCAGAAGTCCCGAGCTCCTGCGCCAGGCCCTGCTGGAGGCCGTGCCAGAGGCAGCGGCGGGAGGCCTGCGCACTCCTCACCAGCCGGGCACGCCCGGGAACGCCCGGCTGCCGGAGAGGCTGGCCCAGGCTGAAATTAGCTTCTTGGCCAGGCTAATTTTAACTTGGACAGGTTCCCTGATCCAGCTCACCCCCTGAGCACGTTCGTCATGTCAGAAGGAACTGGGGGTCAGGGAAGGACCACTGCTCCGAGCTGGCACCACCAAAGCACGAGTGAAATTGTAACACAGACTGCGGAGCAATTCGGTCATACACAAATAGGGGTCCGAGCAGAGGTGCTGTAAATGTTGCTCGGCATCTGCAGTGCCGAGATGCTGATACCCAGAGCATTTCTCCTTACAGCAGCCCTCTGCAGTTTTGTTTGATGGGGTTTTGCAAAGCTCAGACCTGTATCAGGAAAGGCTTGAAATGGCAGGTGCTCCGTGCTGACTCTGTGCTGGCCCTGGCGTTCCCCTCCGAAACGAGGCACACAGGAACATGCTTCTCCTCCAGAAAGCTCTAAGGATACAGATATCTCAGCTGGAACTGCACTCTGGGATTCCCCACCCAGCTATCTCCCCTGATGAATGCTCCAGGAGCCTGGGATTTGTTGGTCCAGAGCCAAAATGACACAGAAGGCACTCTTAAATAGAAACAGCTCTAAGCCCCTGACAGTTCAGGAGCCTGATGTAAAACACAGAGCATTGAAAGCCCAGCAGAAGTGCAAGCCCCCCTCTCCTCACAGGACTGTCAGGTCAGTGCTGTCATGCACACAGCCTGGCAATTTCATTTGCTCCACTATTAGCCTCAGGGTATCACTTTTAACACAATTATAGAAACCTAATAAAAGGTTTCACTGCTATACATGCCTGGGTGCCGAGATTAAATTAGAACTCATTAGTAATATCTTAATGTCTCTAATAACTCTGATACTAATTTTAGTTTATCTCATCCCTTTCATCTTGATGAAGAATACCCTTTCCAATGGGAAGAGAGGAGGAGCAGTGATAGAGGGGTGGCTGAGGGGCTGAGCCCTCCAGAGACAGAGCACCCCACTAGCCCTGCTCAGTGTGTGCTACCCACCAGCCACAGGACACAGCCTTAAGGGCAAACCCCTCCCTTTTTTTAAGGAACAAAGCCATTCAATACACCAGAGAGAAAGCGCTTCCTGAAAGACAGAAGTTACCAACAGCACCATTTCAGGATTTCACCCTGCTAATTTTAATTTCCCTCTAGGACTTGCTTACCAGCTTTCCCCAAGCTACCCCTCAATTCCTAATCAGTAATTTGGGAGAAGCCTCTCCCTCAACCTCGCCCTTAAAGCAGATCTAACTACATAAGATCTAATTTCATCCAGTCAAGTTTCAAGCGCCTACAAAGATGAACAATACCACAACCTCTCAGAACCTGTTTCGGTATTTGACTACACGCATGGTAAAAGAAGCAAATTAAAAATTTCTATCTAAAGATAATTTCCCATGTTCCAACTCACATCTGTGGTTTTTCAGCATACAGCCATGTACCTATAAGAAGCTGACTCCACTTTCTCGATCTTCTCCCAAAAGGCAGCTGAAGACAGCAGCATGGCCTCCCTTAATCTTAACCCTCCTACAACTGAACAAACCCAGCTCTCTATTCCCTCATGTTCCAGCCCCTGACCACGATGGGAACCCTCTGCCAGACTGTGCCACAGATGCGAAGCACCTGCATCCAAGGCACCTCTCCATTTCATTTTCTTATGCATTAACTTACTGACAGAGCAGAACACTTTCAACTCTACATGCCTGGGCTTCAATTCCAAAAGCTTTATAGCTTTCCTAAAACAAATTAATTTTCTGCTTCAGATCAGATGTAAGGATTACTGTGCTGATTACGTACATTATTTTTCTATTCAAGTCTTTTTCCCTTGAGAACTGGTTTAAACTGTAGCCCAGCTTATTTTTCAAAGTGAGAAAAACTACAGACTTTAAACACTTGCTGTTATTATAAAAAACAGGATAAAGTATCTTGCTCCACTGTGAAAAAGTCACATTCAGAAGAGCGGGAAAAAAACTACTTGAGTCTAAAGCATGTGTGTTTTGGAATGCATCAGTGATCCCTGTTGAAAACTACTGTGCAACCCCAAAGCAATTAATAGGTGCCAAAGGCATCACCTTCAGACACTTCCCTGTCACAGTTATAAACTCCTTTAGGTGTTAAATGCACAGAAGACAATGCATCCTTACCTGACATCCATCTGGCCAGCTCTATCAAAATCAGCTGTGGAGTATTTTGTTTTGTGTTGCTTGGAGAACTTTTCCTTTTGAATCAACAAGTTTGGGACTTCATTTTGAGCTTTGGTACAAATAAAATCTAAGATTTTGATCATTAAAACTAGCTGGATCAGTATCATTTCCCAAAAGCAGAGAGGCCTGTTTAGCAAACAAAATTAACTTCTTTCAAAAGCTGAACATCTATTCATTTTGTAGTTTAACAGTTCTGCCTTTAAAATGCTGTACACACTGTAAAAGCCATACTCTGAAACCAGAGAGCCAACCTTAACACAAACTGATCTACCTGCACCAACTTTTTCAGAAAAGCTGATTTATTTTTTTCAAACAAGCTGAGCCTCTAATTTCCACTGCACAGAAGAGTCCCGAGCAAGCATGATCAGAGGGTGAGCTCAGTGCAATCTGTCTTCTGACAGTTTTTGCCTTTGTATTTTGACAAACATTTCAACAGTATTTCCAAACAAAGCTTTAGTCCAAAGCCCAAGATTTTAATGCTGTACAAATATCTTCAAAGACTCCAAGACTGATTATGCCTTAGTAACACAGAGAAAGGTGCCAGAAGTACCTTGCATTGTGTCTGACCCAGCTGAACGGGAGCCAACACTTCATCCTTCTTGAGACTCATCGGTCTGGTAGAGCTGCTGCCTCAGCTTGAGGAAAATTCAGCAATTAAACACAAACTAATTCAGGGGAGGACGCCAAATCAAATGAAAAAGGAGCTATTTCCAAGCAGGGCTCCCCCTACAACTACCTGGGGCACGAACAGAGCCCACACCAGCACTGCCACTTCAAGGAAAGGCAATCCAGCCACTGTAGGCTGCCCCAAGTTTATGAGGTTCTTTTCTCATGCAGGTCTTGTGCCCCAGCAGTGCTAAAACCATCCCCACCTTCACCTACAAGACTGCTGTCAAGAAACCCATCCACTGGCCATCCTCACCTAGCAGGGAGCACAGCTCCCTCTGCACAGCCTTATACCACAGCTCAGGCCCACTGCAAGCAATGAAATGTTTTCAACTAGAAAGACAAGGAAAGTATCTTCAACTCATCATGTGCAGAGTCAAACAGCTCCTATTTTATTTGTCACTGTGTAAAATATAGTAGTTATTATGCTTGAAGTAGTGCCAGAAATTAGAAAAAAAATAAAATAGCAGCTAACTCAATAAACCTGCTCTCTGGATTAGGGGTAAAAGGCAGGTAAGCTCCAGGGAGCAGAGTCTACTGTCTTTTCCTCCTGCCTCAGGTATGCTGGAGCCAGGCCCTCCCACACACATTTTCTGACTAGGCAGAAAGAACTTGCCAACCTAAGTGTTTCCTCTGTTATTTAAAATAATCCTACTAACAGTTTTAATATAAAGATCACACAAGCAGCACATTAAAAGGTCCCTTAAAGCAAAAAGCTCATGAAATACCAAAACAGATCCTAAAATTGTCCCATCCATCTACATGCAACTTGCCAACATGCATACATCCAGCATGAAACCTTACCAGTGCAGCTTGGAAAACACAAATTATGAAAATTTCCTTTCCCCTATCCCTTCTTTCATAATGTACATTAACAGAGATAGTGTTTAACTTGCTCAGCAGACTTTGCATTCTCACTGTTCTTTTGAAATGCACCAAAACATGACTATCTGCTAAGGGCATGACGTGACTGAGGCTATGAGCAGATGTGCTATTCCAGTTGAAATAATCAAGGCTAAAAGACTGTTTGAGCTAAAAGGCTAAACACCTCAAGTTCTATCAAGCACAGCTTAGATAACCTACTAACATAACTAGTAGCAAGTGTAGCTACTTCCAACTTTGTCAAGCCCAATAGCTTGCATCTGCTCAAGACTTCTTGCACCGGAATTAAACCTGCAGATCTAAGAGTGGTGGAAATCTGGAGTGGGACAGAAGGGGAACAGCAAAAAGACTAGATGTCATGACTCCAGAGAGCTGGCAGCATCAGCAAGTGCCACAGCTTGCAGGGCAGCTGGAGACTATCAGGCACCAGCCCTGGTCTGCTTCCAGAGCAGGAACTCTTCCAAACACACAGCTCTTAAGGGCAGCATCTGCACAATGAAATGCTGTTAGGCCTGTTGCTAGATGCATCTTGTTCAAGTTTTTCCCATTTCCCTCTGCTGTTTGTTGGCTTCTCGCTGCTCTTGTATTCTGATTTTTGGTGCAGTTTCCAAAGCACCTTCTGCCCTACCCCATAGGTCACTGCCTGGTAGGACTTTCACCTTGGCTTGTGCCCCACAGAACCTGTCTTGTGCCTGGACCCAATGAGAAAAAAAAAGCATCTGAATTCCCTAAAACAAATGTCCCTGCAACTCACTGGAACATACACAGGCAGAAACCATGCACTCCCTTCACTCCAAAGTCCTTCTCCTCACCCTCCTCAGACAAGATTCCCATCTATTGATCCTTCCCTGGCCCCTCAGCTTCCCTTCTCCCTGCCTTCCCCCAATTTTTTGCACACCTGTGGGACATTCTGGAGCTGCAGTCACTGTTCCTTACCTCATGCCTGTTACCAGACCTCTAGCAGGAGGAACAGGGGGTGGAAACCACACACAGGAATAAAACGTCCTGTAACACATCTACAAAGCACCTACAATTGGAGAATTTCCAGTGTTTCCCAGAACAGCCTGATTGTCAGTAGGGTGTTGGCATCAATGCCAAACAGCCATAATGCTACTGCTGGTAAACAGACTCTTGAAGGAACAAAGAGTGATAAACTTCCCACAGTTCACTATCCCCTCCCTCTGGGTCTTCCAACACCAGCCCTAATCTTCAAAAGGAAAGCACAAAAGCCACCTTCCAGACTTTCACTCCAAACTCTTAATTTAACAGCTGAGCATCGGAGAAGAGACTCAGCTTGGTACCTGCAGGTGCAGTGGGCAAGCACTGCCTGCCATGCCCAGGGATTGCACTTTGTGGCCACTGCTCCATGCCTTGCACTTCTTTAGATGGGTGAGGAATTCTTTAATGCTGATTACATTTAAAAACTTCCCATGAGCCCATTGCTAAGTGAGGTATTCTTTGAATGTGGGTCTATCTGGGAGGCAGCAGGACTGTGACTGCTAAAGAGCTTGCTAACTACACGTCCATGCAAATTCAGGAGATTTACACTCTCAAAAATCCATCCTTTTTTCTCCTAGAGTTGATACAAAAGCATGAAGACTGATGTACATAAAGTACATTGTAAAACAATTTAGGGTGATAGAGACCAGTGGATCCTCAGCAAGGGGGTGTTTACATTTGCTGCAATACCAACTCCTTCCTCTGTTACCCTGGAACAACATGTATAACCAAATGCAGAGGTGAGAGAAAAATTACAAGAACTTTCATTCATTTAGAGTCTATTATGATTCATCTTTCATCACATTCCAAGCAGTAAATCCCATACATTCTCTCCACCACCACCAAAAAAATCATAAATGCATACAAAACATTTTCTAGAGGAGTCCAGTAAATCTTCCTACTCCCCATCACCCAAGGACAACAATGAACTGACTGCTGCATTTCTGCTCTCCAGAGGGGACAGCATTTCACTGCCACACAACCCTGCCTTACCCAAAGAACGAGCCACAGAAACCACAAGAGGTGGAAAGCCCAAAGTGTAACACAGTTTACAACAAAACTCAACTGTGTTTAAATGAAAGAATTAGGTTTTGTAGCCCTGTACAATTAGGGGAAAAAACACCTTCTGAATGCAAATCACACAGCCTGCCTATCTAGTCCTACAGGGCGGACATGAAACTCTTTATGAGAGGTGTGAATCACCTCATTTATCTCAACTTCAAACCCTAATGATAATTCAGACATTAACAATTATTTCACCAACCTTTTAAAAGGAACTACTTCCTAATATGCTTTACCTGCCGTGGTAAGATCCATATAAGGTGGCAAAGCACAGAAAATTTCAAAGATACTGACAGGTTCACAATAAAATGTATTTCCTATTCCTCTTCATTTTATCTATCAACATAAAAATCTGTAAGAAGGTTAGACTGGAAGAAGAAACAAAAGTAAATATAAATCTAAAGGAACCAAGACACTATTGGACATTTGGGCCACGGCCTCAGAAAGGGAAATTTCAAGAACAGTATTTGAGAGGAGAGGAATAGCAACTCCCCAATACTCCCTTTCCTTCCAAAATTTGAGTACTTCTGTTTTTGCCATCTCATACAAAAGCCATACATGATGCCAAGTGCTCAGACAACTGTTTTCTCTTCTTTAAAAATACATGCTAGTCTTGCCCAAGTATTAACTTTACAACCCAAATCCATACTACTTTCAATGAGCTTGTCCTGTAAGCTTGTAACTTCATTTTTGTGTATGACTTAAGAACGAGAAATGGCTGATTTCAATCAGTTTTTACCAGCATTTGAACAGATTTCTTTAGGATCCCATTCTCGCTTTAGTTATTTATTTTTAGGGAGAAGAAAGAGGAAAACTATAAAATCCTAGGTGAAATACCCAAGATTTTTAAGGAAAGCGCCCTGCACTCTTGATACTATTTACACAAAAGAGCTGAACCAAAACTAAGCAACTGCTTACTAGACAAGACACCCCTCACTAGGGCCAATTCTTCAACTTCATCACCCATGACACAGTAATTAATTAAAACAGGCTGCAGCAAGACTTCAGCATCACAAGGTCTCTGCATCTCGCTCCCGTTCTGTGGTTCCTTATGCAGACAATGCCACTGCTGTCACACTGGAATTTGATGCCTCCAACTGGACCCACAAGCACTGGGAGGCATCCCACAGCAGGAGAGACAGGAAAAAGCCCAACACACATGACAGTAACTGCAGAGGAACACTCATTCAGCATAACCATGCAGAGGAACCAGCTCACAGCCCCACAGGTCACATACAAGATGCCAGGAGCCTGTTTTTAATGGTCTAGGCTGAACTTAGATTTATGCTCAGATCACTTCTCCCACACCAGACCACATTTGCAGGAAAGAAGAAAGGTAAAAATATCAGAAAGCTTGGTTCAGCACCCCCTGATGTCAATGGAGACACCCAGTGTGGAAACCTCTGATGAGCTCCTACATTTGGCAATAACAAAATCTACATTTGACCTCAGGTCAGCCCCTGAGGCTCCACACTTTGTTTCAGACCTGGAAAAGAGAAAGATCTCTTCCATTAGTTTGCTTAGAGTAGTAAGCAAATCCTAGTGGAGAGTGCCCTCTGCTATGTGCACGTTCAGTCTTTTCCTAAGACCTGCTTTTGATTTGGACCCTCTGCACCTGCTAGATAAATTAAGAAATCATGTTTCTCCCCTGACATCACTCCAACAAGGCACCTTTGCAGCACATTGAAGTGATTATCCTTCCCCTCTTGCTGGTGCTGTTCCACCGAGCACTACCAGCACTCCTGGAGCTCAGGGGTGGCCAGCACAGCCCCCGTGTCACAGAGTGCCTGGAGCCAGCTGGACACAGGGACAGGCAGTGCTGGCTCTGCTCAATCCGCCCTTGGAAAAGCCAGGGGCGGGCAGGGGATGGCAGCCACCAAGACACAGCAGCCAAGCCGACACAAGCCGGCCCCAGGCAACCCGCGCTGCTCAGCTCATGTTTTGGCACCTGTGATACTGACTTAGAACAAACTTCCCAAAAGGAAGCCAACAGCCCTGCCAACAAATGACACTGACACTTTTCATCCCAGCTGGGGTTTATTTCTATCACAGAAGGCACAGCAGGTCTGTTACCAGCACGGGGGAAGCTCCCAGTAAGCTTTAGATCCCAAGCAGGTACGGCCAAACCACAGCTGCTTTTTGGGGAATGCAAATGTTTAGATTTCCCGACATATCTAAGGCAAACCAGATTAGAAAGAGTAAATTTGATTATTGCAGTTTGAAACTGAAAATGCAATGCTTTAGCCAAACACAACTTTGGGCTGCTCTGAATGGTAACAGATATATTTTTTCCCAAACTTCAAAACTTAGATTAGGAGATTAAAGCCAAGTCTGCTCTGAGCAGAAGTTTTCAGAAAGCCTTTCTCTGAGAGCTGTGCTTCCAATTCCTTTTTTTAAAAGCCCTACTCTGTTTTGGGAAGACAGCTGTTTTTCTACATATACTTTGTTCTCTTGCCTTCACACTCATTACACCACTCCTTTTAACCACCATGTGAAAAGAAAAGGAACACTGCACTTCTCAAAGCTGGATCTTGCTGTGAGTTGCAGGGAAGGAATATTTTCACCACCATCATTTTCACCCATGTAAACCCCTGGGTGCTGTTCCCCAAATACCACTCAGCAAGACCCTGCTTCTAAAAACATCACCCCAGCCTTCCAGTTCCCACTTTTTTGTGTTTCCTTATGGAAGGACAATGGAGCAGGAACACAGGACATAATAGGTTGAGATTTGATTAGAGAGATGGAGCACCTCTCCCACAATGAGAGCCTGAGTGAATTGGAGTTGCTCAGCCTGCAGAAGGGAAGGCTTCAGGGTCATCTAATTACAGCCTTCCAGTACCTGAGAGGAACCTATCAATAAAATGGAGAGGAATTATTGCCAAGAGCATGGAGTCACAGGACAATGGGTAGTAGATTCAAACTCAGAGTGGGTTTAGATTAGACATTAGGAAGAAATTCTCTGCTGTGAGGGTGGTAAGGGCCTGACACAGGTTACCTAGAGAATTTATAGATGTTCCATCCTTGAAAGTTTTCAACGCCAGGCTGGACAGGGCTTGAAGGAACCTGGTCTAGGGGAAGGTGCCCCTGGGCTGGAACAAGATGATCTTTCCAACCCAAAGTATTCCATGATTTCACCCTCTGAGAGGACAAGCCATATAAAGCCCAGCCATGGAGCATTCTGCAGACAGACACAGACAGACAGACAGACGTGCTTTGAGGAGGCAAGACACAAGCTCTGACCTGGAGCAGCAGAAAACGATTGGAATTTGGGCACAGCATCATGCCAGGGATGGCTACACTGCTGACAGCACAGGACTGGATTAGAGGGATCTGGAGCATGCTGGAGCAAGGCCAAATCCATCTGGGACATAAACTTAACCCTCACCTTTGAGCCTCTTTCAGCCATGAAGAATAACTTCCCTACATCAGTAACAATAAAACATTGCTCAAGAATTAACACCCCAAAACAGTGAAACGCTGAAAAACAGAGGATTAAGGACCAGAGTTCCCCTCAACCTGAAAAATTAGAGATACTCAGACTTGCTCTGGCAATCCCATGTCTATTTGCAAGACTTAAATTTTTGATCACTGTCTTCTGTTTTCAGTAGCCTAACTGCCACCTTGCCTACACACCTGCAATACAGTGAACTACCTACCACCAGCAGAATCTAGGCTGTTTTATTTAAATTAGCAGTAAATGCTCCACATGTCTCCAGGTATCTCCATGCTGCCTTTCTACAGCAATGCAGTTTCCCACCAGCAGCCTTGCAACTCGACTGCTGCTCAAAGTTTGATCACTTGAAAACGGCTTTTTCTGTGTGCTCCCATCTACCACTACATGGCAGATCTGTGAATTTGCTATTTTGCCTTCCCGATCGTGGAATTTGATATCCCCACGCTCTGTTTTAGTCCTCCTTCACAATACTCAAACTTATAAAGGAGAAGGAAACCTATTTTTAGGGCTCAAACATCAAGTTATAATCCTTAGTGAGTCACCACATCTGGAATTCACTTCATTTATTCCAGGTGCATGGGACCCAAATTTAGTTTAGAATCATTTACACCAACAAGTTTATTGCTCTGGGACCAGTGCAAAAGCACAGAGCATTGCTTCAGAGCAGAACAAACCAGAGCAGCTGTCACGTGAGTGTTACTGCAAGGAGAAAGGTCCTAAGACCAGGATAACGCCATATTTTAGCAAGGAAGAGTTAGGTTTTGCATTAGGAAAAAAAAGCTATGCAGTGGGGTAATTAAGCACTGGAACAGACAGACCAAAAAGCTGTGATCTTCTCTCACTGATTTAAACAGTTTATTCTGGCCACAAGTAGAGGGAATGGACCAGATGATCACTTCAGGTCTCTTTCAGTACTATTTTCTGTTATTCTAATCTTTCAGCAGCTCTCAGCAGTGTATTTTTCTAATTACATCCAGTTTTCAACAGATTAGTCTTCCTTTATTCACATTTCCTAGCACAAACACCCAGAGCAAGCTGTTCCTGGACACCAGCTCCTTTGGCACTATGTTGCTGTACCTTTTGTGAGGATTTGGCCCTTAAGATCTCTCAAGAGTAGAGCTTTAATTTCACAGCACGGATCTTGCTCATTTTACTCCATATTTACCGAGAACAAAGGGAAGACTATGCAAATGCCCTGCTACTTAGACCTGAACAAAGTGGAAGCAAACATGTAGATGTGAATGGGAGACATAATGCTAGGAAAAAAAGCAGCCCTTTTCAAAAGTAAAATGACTTTGTCAGGGTCCCTTTGCACTACGTGCATGGATGATTTGTGACAAAACAAAAAAGTGCTAGCCTAGCACGTCACCCATGTCAGAGATTAGAGCACTTCAAAACCTTCAGTAGTTCAAGCACTTGCTGGAACTTGAAAGGCTTTCTTAGGCAGTGCTGAGCTTCTTTATGGCTTTTACACCACTTTGATGTGCACCTAAGAGTGAGGAATCTTAATCTGAAGGTTTTCTATGGAAACACCCAAATTGTATAATAAATCAGAAAATCTCATCACCCTGATTAATGTTGAGTCAAAAGTTTGCAAAAGTGTTTTGCCAGAAGTTAAAGACTCGGAGTCATTGTTTTGATACCCAAATAAGAACCCTGAATGTCTGAGTACTTTGTTACTTTCAAAAGCTTCTACAATAATGGCACTGGTGTACTAGTTCTGATCATTGACAAAGTATGGTGTGCAAGGAAGGTGCTTATGCAAGTGACACTTTCTCTCCCATTCTCACGCCCTCTTTAAAGCGAAGATTTAAAGTTTTCCTTGAAGGTAAAGGATCTGTGGAAACGCAATCAGTTTGTCCTGTGTCACAAAACCTCCTCTCTGAGTGCAAACATGGATGTGTAAACATCAGCTTCGTTTTCCCCCTCACTATACACCCTTAACCCCCAGGAGCATTAATGGGAATTATGCATGCATAACGAGCACAGAATAGCCCCCTTATGAATAGGGGCCTTGTTGGAACAATGAATACATTTAACCATTAACATCCAGGGATGTGCCCAACTATCCAATTTAACTCGCTGCCAAACAAAGCTACCATGACCTATCTGATATTGTCAGGTTTGCAAGTGCAGCTCTCTGAAATTTGTCTCTCATTTGTTTTTAAAGGAGGTGACAGTGGTCTGCCCGGGGGCTCTTTGTCACAAGGAGCTGCTCACAGGAGGATGGGCTCCAGGACCCCGTCAAATCCACCACGGGATGCAAGAACTCTGCAGAGACAAAGACCATGACCCCAGGAAGCAAGCAGAGTCATCAGAAGACAAATATATATATATATATATATATATATATATATATACACACACATACATATATATATATACACACACATATATATACACACATACATATATATAGTTACATATTATTTTATATATATACACACATATATATATTTTATATATATAAAAAAATTAAGTATTTGTATATGCTGGCCATCAATATTAACAGACACTCAGAGCAGAGAAAGGCAGAATATGGCACAGAATCATATAAAGTAGGCTGAGAACTACATTTCAAAAGAAAAGAGTGGAAAGACAACTTCTGAGGGAATAATTTTGTCCTCTACAGGTCTGAAGTTCCTATGCAATTGCCTGGCTACACTTGCTCTTTATTTCTAGATTTTAGCTATCAAAATGCAAGACAGAACCTGAGGATATGCATCAATGAAACTCCCCTAAGACTTCTGAGTCCACAAAATAAATGTAATGGTCTCATCTGAGATACTCAAAATTCCTCCATTGTCTTAATTTCTTTCTGTATTCTTCCAGCTTGTGCTGTGAAATTTCACAAGTTAAAACTTTACTCATTAATCACGCATGTATGAATACACTAAGAAGGTAATTAATAACCCTCCTTTAAAACTGATGTACTGAAAAGACTAAAATAGATAGATTTTTTTTCTCTTGGAAGTCTATGCATAGCGTGCATCCACAAGAAAAGGCAAGGTTGTGATTGCTCCATCATAAATCATTTGTGTAACACTGCTGAGCTGCTCGGTGCTGTACAACGGCCCAGAGCCCCGAGAGGCTCCAGGACAGGCAAGCAATCCATAAAACTCATCTGTCAGAGTGCCAAGGTCAGCCTTTGGGCCGCACCTTGGACAGAAGTGACCACTGCTGACCCAGAGGGATCCTCTGGGTGCCACCTCACCGAGCTGTGGAGCTCCACCTGCCATCACACACCACCAGCCTACTGGACTCAGCATGGAATTAGGAAAGCCACCTGAGTTTGATTTCACATCCTGAAACAGGGAGGCAGACGTGGTCCTAAGGTTCCCCCACAGGGTGGTCTGACAGAGCAGTGCTGCTCCAGCAGCTCAGACACAAAGGGCTCATTGTGTCATCACCAGCACGGCCATAAACAATATTTAGCTGTTGTAAGGGACGAAATGCAGCCATAAAAAAGGTGTCATCGGCACAGTCCTGCTATGGCTGCTCCACACAACACAGGCAGCTCCCTGTCCACACCTCAGGGTCCAGCCTCCAGCACACCTGGATCTGCAGACCACCCTGGGTCAGGCAGGACACAAATGGGGAAGAACCTTGTCCTCCTCAGTCTGTGCTATGGAATCCTGTGCACCCAGCTCTTAGCTTGAGCCTCTGGTTATTGTTGTGCATCTGAAAAGAAGATACTGCGCAGAAATATTGCGTGTTTTGCCATCAAATAATATACTGCCTTAAAACACTAAATCTTAACTGCTTGGCAGAAGATTTAAACAGGCTTGCCACCCTATCTTATTCTCTCCTTAGGATAAATCATTAAATATTAGCTAGATGCTTTATTTCATCCATTGGTGCTGCTCAGAAGTTCCTTGTATGTGAACAAAGCAAATACCTTTAAATGTATCTTCATGGATATGAGGACGGACCCATCATCTTAAATACTGATACCTAATCAACAGATTGATACACTCCATATAAATTTTGTCACAGGCCTGGCTGCTGTCCAGGAGTTGACTCTGACCCATCAAAATTTGTATTTTCCCCTAGAAGCAAAAGCTGTGCTCTAAACTGGTATGTGATGAGTGTGCATTTGAACTATTATTAAACAAATGCCTCTTTATCATGTCATTTTATGCTTTCATGGGACAAAGATTCAATTACAAAGACTTTACAGTATTTGGAGCTCTAGCTCTAGTTTTATACCATGTAAAAGCAAAACCATTTCACCACCCAGGGTGCATTTTATACATATCCTTGCTTTTCACAGATCCTCAGGCTATGACATTTTTCATGATTAATCCTGATAAAAGCTCTTATTTATTTTGATCTATTTTATTGATTTATATAGCGATTATCGTGCCAACTTTGTTTCCACTTATCACATCAGTGCCTTTTCATCACCATTGCCCTTTGGTTAAGAACTGTCTGCTCAGACCTGCCACACTGGTGCGGGAACATTATTATTCTGTTATTTTCTGATAACAATCAACTAGCAAAACTTCAGTGGCCCATAAGGTATCCCAGGGGCAGCTCTTGGAAGCCACCGGTATTTTAGGATGAGTCATTTTGTATTAAACTTGTTTTCCATCCCAAGGTCCAGTTCAACTCTGGAATCAGATCTTGAGCTGACCATTAAAAATAAAAATCATTACATACTCTTATCAGCAGAGATTTCTCAGAGAATGAACAGACCATGTGAATTGTAGCAATACTTGACTCAGTCTAACAAGGAGATTGTGTGCTGGGAGGGAGTAGGTTCTCTGCTGACTCTTGGATACCTTCCCAAGACATTTACAGGAAAGGCTGATCTGAGTGACTAAGTCATTTTTCTTCTCACCTGGACCAAATGCTCATGCAAGTCACCAAGGACAATGTTTTTTGGGGCTCATGGATATGAAAACTACAGGTTTCCATCTGGCAGTGGAATGGCAATTCCATCTTCATGAGGCATTAAGTAAGTTTAAACACATTTTTTCTGCCTATAGATTACTCCCAAGAGGGCATTACAGAGTGGGCAGCTGGTCCTGCGTCAAACAGAAATTTAAGACATGGGAAAAGAAGGGGAAAAAAGATGTTACTGCTGGTGAGACCTTGCCTGTATCCACAGTCATCACCAGCTTCAGCTTCACACTTCTGGTGACAGTCTGAGCCTAGAGAGTGCTAAAAAATCCTGAAAAGATTAATGAAGGAAGGATCCTTACTCCAGAGAAGCTGCAGGCTGCAAAAGCAAAGCTTTCCTTCTACTGAGAACAGCTATTTCAGCAAGCACAGACCACAGCCCCTGACTGCTCAGAGGCTGGATGACAGAAGTGAAGGAAGGACAGCTTTCAGGTCCAGCTTCCAGCTCAGAAACCAACATCAGTTCTAGCCTTTGCCCTCGCCTAAGGGAAGAACTAAGTGAAAGTCAGCCTGAAGAAGTGAAGGTATACCTCAGTGATATTTTTTTCTGGCTATAATCTACCACCCTTTCAGGGTAGGTTTGCATCAATAAAGCTGCTCACAGTAATATACCATGAAGTAGCCTATACACAGGGAAACTGAGGCACAACAGTTCTGGGCTACTCAGAGAGGAACAAAGATGGGAACAGAATCCATCGCACAGTGGACCAGTCCACCCCCTCCAAAAGGTATCTCACCCCCTTTCTGATATATGTCACAAAGGCTGTGTGTTCCTAAACAAGCAAAGACAAAGTGTAACGGGGAAAACACCTTCCACTGTAACAAGCAGCAAGGTAATACCAAAGACATCTCAAATTTTGGTAACAATCAGGTTTGTCAAACAGAAACAGGAACCTCATGGAAACAGGACTATTTTTGTGCCTTTGTTAACAATCTTAACCACCCTGTATAGTTGCTGTGCTTGTGCTCATCCAGCAGCGTTTCCTCCTAGATGTACCCTTAATCCACCCTCCTGCAGCCGGGCCCACAGAACCACACGTGCAGGTGGACAGAACACCTAAGTGCCAACTGCAGCTCACACCAGAGGGTTTTAGTCTCCCATTCTGATGGGGCAGAAACTTCCCAGAGCCAATACAGCAAGTCCATGTCTCTGACATACAGCAGACACTGACAGGACGTCACAGTGAGCAAAATGCCTTCCTGCACTCCACCTTTACCAGGAGAACCTCCCTATTCTCATTAGGGAGGCAGAAAAGCTGAGCAGTAATAAAAGAAAAACAGGAAAATAAAGCGTGGCAGGACCCACCTCATAAGAAAATGGGCAATTTAATAGATATTCTTGGACAGATACCAAATAGGGATCTAGCTCATGCTCCTTTCTCAACACACGTGGGAGCTGTGCCACAGATTGAGGCAGGATGGGACCCAGTCTAATGCATGCACCACATGCAGCAAGGGGCTTCTGGTGGGAATCCAGGGCTTTGTCTGTCATTATTGAGAAAGTAAAAGAGTTTTAATGTATAAATTGTTAATGCATGTCCAGCTCCACAATGGGATATTCAATATATACACAGTAATGAACGCTCCTGCTGATTTAAGGTGCAGGATGACACAGGAGAATAGAGCAGCTTTTAATAGAACAAAACCTGCCCTTCAGAAGCAAGGTCCTGAGCACAGCCCGGGCATCTTCTGTGCTCTTTGTAACCCAGTAGTATAACAAGATAAAGCTAACCATCCCTTGGGTAGTTTTCTACAAGATGATTATTTGTAACGTAAAGAGCTCCTAAAATTCTTTCACAAATGACAATATTTCCCATGCTTCCCAGAAATCAGCCCAATTCTTCTCTCTCTACTTACCATATGTTTACAGACTGGGGTTTTTGCATGCTCAACACTAGTCAACAAGCCAGATGGAGAAGTGAGCATATGTGCATGAGTAGGACGTTCTCGTGGTTACACGATTACCGAAGGAATCACAAGAGAACTTTTATTCTGCTGCTGCTACGATTCACTGCCTGAATGTGGTCACGTCACAGACTCCAGTTGGGTTCATTCAGTTCTCCTCCTGAGAACTTGGAAAGCAGTGACAGGCAGGCACCACCATGCTCCATGTCCTAGAAAAACCTGGGAGTGTCCGGAGCTCCTCCCAGAGCCCGTGCCAGGGCGCGGTGGAGGCTGTAACACAACCCGGGACTCGCAAGGCATGGCCAAGGCAGCCCCCGCTGGGAGCCATTCCAGACAGGGCAGCACGCATCAGGTTGGAGCTATCCAGACTCCCTGGAACCAAAGGCTTAGTCCCCTGGCAGGATTAACACAGCCCTTCACCCTTGGAGACAGCTTAGAATCCTCTCTCATCAAAAGGTCAAACAAGGAGCTCCCACAAAAACATCCCAGCTCAGTCTGTGATAATCAAAGTACACAACTGGGGACATATTACCTCATTTCTCAGTCTGGGAAAGGCACAAAAAACCATTCCTGTGGATCACAGCCAAGGCAGGAGTACCTTTACCTGACCAATCTTTGCTATTTGCAGCAAATTACCCTTGAAACGTGCCATTTGTTCCAAAAAAGTAGGGTACCAGAGAAGCACAGATTCCACCAGAGAAGGAGTCTTACTGACAGACCAAGGAGATGTGCTGTTTAAAAATGTCTGCAATTTGGATGTCTTACCCATCCTATATCCAAATGTGTCCTTAGCCCTGCACTCATCAATGGACTAGGCTTCAGAATAGAAAAATATCTCATGTCTTTTGGGGGAAGCTGTGAAAGAGAAATTTAAAAGAAAACTTCTACCCATCTCTAAGAGCTCATCCAGGTGATGATTTTCAGGCATCTTGCTGCCAGATGCACGTCACACCTTAAAAGCAAAAGCCATTTTTTTTTAGGAGTCATCTTCTTTCTCTTGCCACTACATTTTCTCCAGGAGGCTGGCAGGTCCTGCCCAAACTCTCCACCTCACTCCAGGCCATGCTGACAGCTCTGTCCCACCCATTCAGCAATCCCAGGACGCTGGCTGCAGACCAGGTGAGCACAGGGAAGCAGCTCCCAGCCCAGCAGTCCCTGTGAGGTCGTATCCAGGATCCACTGCTGTATCCCAGATCCACCAGCTGGCAGCTTCAGCACTGTCACCACAGCTAATGCCACAGGAGGGTGTAAGCTACTAATTCTCCCAACTATTTCATTTGATTACAGGTGAAATGGGCACCACTCATAAGAGGAGACAACATTGACACCTGTCTGTCTGTCTGTCTGTCTGTCAGTCCCTCCCCAGGCATTGGGTTGGGCCTCTCTCCTTGACTGAGCTGCTGGTTTTCCTGAAGGGTTTAAGAACCAATAATCATTAAGACTTTAACCTCTGCCAGATTTGCTGTATTAGCCTATAAATACCGGCTTGAGATTAGCCAAGGGCTTTCAACACTTTGGTGATTGAAAATATCCAGTACACAGATAACAGGACTGCAAAAGTTTCATTTTTTAGAGAAAATAAACTAAAATCAACACACAGGTGAGTGAGGAGCACCCCAGGACAGGGCAGGTCTTGCTCACATGAGCAGAAGTGAGCAGGAAGCTCCTGGCACTTCACTCAGGGCTCAGTTCAGCCAAGCACGCTGTTCCCCAGTGTCACCCCCCGCTGCCCACCACTCCTCCACTTTAGCTGGCATCCAACATCTCCAGGGGATGTGCTTCCACATTTGTGTGGCACTAAAATGCATAATAAAATGAGCCTCAATATCAGAAGAAATATGTGTATATTAAGATATATTGGCTGATAACAGCTGCCCATGAAAATGCTGGGAAACACTTCAGGATTTAATTAAAAGAGGGCACAAGACAGGAGGCATTACTGCCCAGCAAGGGATCATTAAAACACACAAGCTTTGGTGGAGCAGAGTGATACTCAATGAACAGGGAAGATCAATATACACCACTTTTCCTCAGCTCTGCTCCAACCCTCTTCAAAGGAAACCTTTATGAGCTAAAATTTAAAAGCATATTACCCTCCCTCACCTTCTCTCCTGCCATGTCTTTTCTGAGAGCTTGTTATTCAACAGAGAAGTTGGACAGGACACAAGAAGACAATGAAACCTGTCCACAGCAGGAGGGTTGGAACAAAATGAGCTTTAAGGTCCCTCCCAACCCAAACCATGATTCTGTGATTCTCTTCAGCATCACAAGACCTACACCTTCTTTCTGAAAGCAGGCAACTTTTTGAGGAAGTTTCCTCTACAGCACTAGAGTTTTATAGTTAATGTAAATGCATCAATTTCAAGTTAGAGGAACTTTCTCCAGGAAGAGCTCAGGAGACAGGGTCAGGCATCCATCAAAATGGATAAAAAGCCTTGTTTTCCCACTCTTCTAGCTCTCCAAAACAACCACCATCTGACGCCTCTATCAGCACAGAACAGTAATACCAAGCTTCAAAACACCATTCCTGCAAATCTCTTCTTGCCAGAAAATGACAAATGATTCCTCCTCCACAGGTAACTCTACACCTCTGTGTCATCTCAACTACCTCGTGCAAAGTGAAGATCACCAGCGCTCCGCAATTGATTACAGACGTGAGAGATCAGCCCAATGCCCGATCAAATTTAATCCCCAAGACAGAAACCCGTGCCAGAAAACATATCCAAAACTCATCTAAGACAAGAAGTCTTTCCATCAAACTCTGCAGCCTTTGAACTGAACTNTCAAAAAAAAAAAAAAGAAAGAAAGTAAAAATAATGAAACAACAACCCAAACTGAAACTTGTACCACCACACACCTATAGGCAACTGCAGTGGCATGAGGTAGCTAGAAATTGTGTTAAGAGATTGACAGTCTTTTTTATTCCAGTGCCTGTAAACATTTTTTTTAAACAGATTCACTGAATTGTTTAGATTGGAAAACATGCAAGAGTGAGGAATGTGACTTCATTATCTAGACAGATGATACATTCACGAGAGTTTAATTATGAAGTGCTTCATCCCCTTACCAGGTTAGTTGTAGAATATGCAATAAAAAGAGCCTATTCTTATTATCTGTGCGTTACTTTCGCCTTTCAGTGCAGTCAGGCATTGTTCCCGAACTGTGAAAAGGCAAAACGGAACAACACTCTGCTCATCAACTTCCACAAGTGCTGCAGACTTACTGCTTAACTAAGCAAAAGCCAAGTTCTGTTGGCTGTATCCCTCCAAGGTGTCACCTCTGCCTTTCCTCATGACAGCGCTCCCCAATTCATGTGCAAGATGACTCCTCCCGAGTCAGAACTTAGAGTGAATTCACCTCCCGTCTGAGGACCCCACATCTGGCCCCCAAAACAAGCCTGCCAAACTGTCCGGCTCCTGACTCGCCTTCCGCCACAGGGACCCTTCCCGTGAGGAGCGCTCTGCCCCAGGTACTCGGCGCAGGGATCGCGCCGGTCCGAAACGCGGGGATGAAAACCCCGCTGCTCGCGGCGCAGACCGATAAGCAACACCTGCACAATGTAAAAGCGCAGGAGTCGCGCCGCTCTCCGTCCCTGGGAAATGCTGAGTTATTTCAGCTCCGCTCCCCGAGCCCGCAGGGCAGCCGCGCCGTCCGGAGGGAGCCGGAGCGGGGACCCCGCGGGACCCCGGCTGAGGCGAGCCCGGCCCCGCGCCCCGCAACCCTCCCGTCGCGGAGCGGCCACCCGCGGGTGCCTCGGTACTGACCGGCCGTGGGCACGTCGGGGACCAGCTTGAGGGGCCCGATCTGTCGCAGCTGGAACGCCGTCCGCACTTCGTGGCAGCTGGGGGACCTGCCCGCCGCCACCGCGCCGCACAGCCCCGCCGCCAGCAGCCACAGCCCCAGGACGGCGCGGCTCCCGCCGGCGGCCATCTCGCACCCCGGCCACGGCCGCGGGCGGCCCGAGCGCTGCGGGGCGCGGGCCCTCAGCCGGTCCCGGCAGCGCTGCCCCCGCCCGCCGCCCGCGCTCCTCCTCGGCGGGAGCGGCCGCCGCCCCTCCCCGCGGGGCCCGAGGGCCGCCGCCGCCCCCCGAGCGCGGCGGGGGCAGGGCGGGCGGCGGAGCCCCGGCCGGGCGGGGGGCGCGGGGGCCGTGACCCGTTCGGGGGGCAGCGCCGCGCTGCTGCCGCCCGGCCCCGCGGGACGGTGAAGTTTGCGCTGAGCATCGCTGCGGTGCGGTCCCTGCAGAGCCGGCCGGGGCAGTGCGAGTCACCCAGGAGTGCCGGGAGAGGGGAGATGCGCGCTCTCGGCGTTGGGCTGTGGAGAACAGGTACAGAACAATCACAGCACGAGGTGTAAAGCCCTAAGCACTGCAGGTTGCACACTCATTCACGGTTTGCTTCGATCCTGAAATTCCTAGCAGATGACACGGAAGAGTCTTCGTGAGTCAAGTGTTAACTTCAGCCAACAGTCCCTGCACAGAATACAAACTTTACCCCAGGAAACATATCCTTATACACCAGATGCAGATATAAATTGTTCATTTGTACCAAAGCCAGCAGCAGTTCCATCTGTGGTGTGGGGGCCATAGCCCCCTCCTGGGGATCACACCACCTTCAGAGAGGTGGTCTGCGATCTTTTCTCTGCCCGCAGCAAGCTTGGGTGTCAACTGCTTTACCACACGTTTGAGCACAGAACTGTGCTCAACAACTACGAACATTTTCCATTCCACAAAACCATTCAACTTCCAGAGAAGCCAGACCCAAGCAGTCTCCCACAAAGAGTCCCATTTGCACTGCACCTCTCAGGCATATGGAGCACGTTACCAGCCACAAGAATGACTATTGTTTTGAGGCAGTTACGTCTGATTTCTTGAAGGTTACTTGCAACCCTCAAGATGCTTCTAATGTGCTTCTGGAACAGCAGGGGAGCCCACCTGCAGCTAATTTAACCATTATACATTCCCATAGGTAGTAATGAGAGACTGAGCTCAAGTGCTGAAGTTGCCTGAGTTGTATTTTAATAGCTAGAATTGCAAATCCTTTAAACAATTTACTTGTATTAACTTTGTTCCTATCAAAACAACAGGAGATTAATTCCCTCCCCCCCCCCTTTTTTTGAGAATAAAAACCTCAAACAATCTGATGTAGACCATTTAACTCATAAACTAAAAGTTAAAACAAACTGGAAGAACAGACCAGCCATATAATCAGGCTTCTTAATTCAAAAGTAGATAATGAGTCACCTTGAAAGTCTTCTGCTCACCTAGTTTGGAGCTGCAGTCCCTGGCTCTTCCTGCAGTTTTCAAGGTCACACAAGAGCCCAGGACACGATGGAGAAAGCCAGCACACCAAAAGGGCTGCCCCCCAGAAAATCCAGAGCTCATGGACACCAAGACAGGTTGTACAGCCAGCAAGGCTGACATTACACACACATATTAACAAATCGAGGTGGCAACAGGTAGATTAAAGAGAGATGAGGGCATAATCAGCATCAGTGACAGAAGAAATTAGCATCATAAGGCACAGTACCCCAGCTGCCAAACAATGGTCCAGAATGTGGGCTTATGATCCCAAGGAAGATGAACAAGTTGTCCCCAGTTGCATTTTGTTTAACCTCAGGCCCAATCCTAAAAGACTTTTTTCAGACAATACCCCTGTTGACTTCAGTGGGAGTTCTGCCAGAAAAGAAATGGCACGATGACAGATCTGACAAATCATTTACTTGACAAATAACAGCATTATTTGGCATATATGTTATTCTATGAATAACATCGAATCAATCCTGTGCAAGGGCTTGAGGCATTTAACTGAGTGGGGTTCTTTGCTATTGTTTTCAGTGGGTGGAAAATTCAAATCCCTAGTTCTTTTCTAACATGATTTGTTCTAGTGCCTCATCTTTATATGATGGATGTTCTTTCATCACCTGTCTTTTTAAGTTATGTCACTTACTTGTACTTTTTAATTGGTCCTCATATTGTTAGCAGAGGACAGTCCATTACATCATCTCCAGTTCCCCTCCTCACCTCAAAATCCTGCTGAGGACCCAGAATTATTCCTGTGTCCAGCAGAAAACTCAGTGAACAGGCATGTGCATATATGTAATGCTGGTTACTTCATTACATAAGGAAACATTTACGTTTCTCATGATTTTGTGATATCTATATTGAGAAGCATTAAATAAAGATGGCATGTTACATTTTTCAGGCTGGAATTTGATTTCCCCCCCCCCACCCCCTTCCAAAAGAAAAAAAGTGGACCCTCCAAACTGCTCAGGTGTATGTTTTTGCCTTTGATTATATCCATAACAATGAGGTGTAACAATGAGACAGTCGTTACCACCTGAGCAGCCCCAGGTGATGTGTATGCACACAGTCCACAGGTTAATGCTGGCCTTTGCATCCCGGGGGGGTGACACCTGTCACACCTCCTGAGCTGCTCAGGTGACAAATGAGAACCTCCTGGCACCACTGAGCATCTGAGATTGCTGCTTAAACCCAGCAAGTGAAAAGCGACAGGCTCTCCAAAGTGATCCCCAAACCCGGCATCGTGTTTGACTTCCCAGAGGACTGAGAACACACACCACTGGCACAATACCCTGGGCTCCAAGGAATTTAGCTCCCATTTCTCCAAAGGCTCCAAGGAATTTAGCCCCCATTTCTCCAAAGGCTCCAAGGAATTTAGCCCCCGTTTCTCCAAAACACACGCTCCACACGGAGCAGGGCAGTCAGGCTGTAGTGGAGGTAGGCAGGTGCTTAATGGCAAACACACGCCTGAGTGCTTTGCTGGAACAGGGCTACAGTTAACATGAGGGCTGTTTAGCCAATTATTGTACATGACATCCTACCACACTTGAGCAATTTGCTTGGAACGATCACAGTTTACCTTGTCAACAGGTGTCTTGTATTTTAACAAATGAATATTTATCAACCCTACATCACTGAGAACTGTATCAGTGCTTCTTACAATGAATGGCCACATAAATCTGCCCAAACAATCCGCTCAGCCTAATCCTGCTAAAGTGACCACAGTACTCAGCATGAGCTTTGGCTGAGTAAGAAAAGCTGGGATCGGGCCTAGAAACAGGGTTTTGTGTGCCTGCTGCCTCAGTCCTTCTCTGGTTGAATATAGCTGGAGCTTTGCCAGTGATTTAAATGGAAGCTGGACTAATTCCCTTATGTTTAAGATAAGCTCATCTCCAACTGGACTTTCCACCAATGGAACTTAATGGGCACGAAGTCTGTTCTTGCCAGTTTGGCTTGCAGAGGAGAGCTTTGCTGTTTGTGTCTCAGCCATTCCAGGAAAGCCAGCAATCCAGTCTTTACAGCCTTTTTTTATCTTTGGAGGTCCAGTTCTTCAAGGTACATGTTTCATTGAAGCACCTGAAGAATTCAGTGGACAGAAGTAAAATTAAGGAACCCATTTATGTCATTGGGATAAGCCCAAATGAAATGCTGATTTTCATTTAAAAATATCTTAATCAGCCTCAAAAGAAGTGTAAAATCATTTAATTAAGACTAGTTTCCTTTTTCAGGGTTTTATAATTTTCTGCTGTTTCTTCTTTTAAGAAAGTTAAATTTATTATCTGAAGACTATTTCAAGTCAGAGCAAACTTTAAAGCTGAGTATGAAATTTTAAATATAGACCCTAATAGTAAAAAAATTGTGCATGAAATATTCATAAATATGCCAAGACTAAAGAGCACTGCTAGAAAATTATTTCTGGTGATTTTACTCAAAATTTTCTCATCCTGTTAAATGATGAACACTATGAAACTATTAGAAAAAAATACCAGTCTATACCTACCGTTTTTTTGTTTGTTTAGAGACCCCATTTCCTTCTCTTTTCCTTCCCTCCCAGCACTGAGCACAAAGAGAATGATCACGCTGCCACACCATGAATTGTTTCCCATGCTGCATGTACTCCATACAGGAAAAATGTGTGCAGACCTTTTTGATGGTCAGAATGCAGTATTCCTGTGCTGCCTCATTATTTCAGGGATATTTTTCACTTTGCCAGACCTCTTGAAATGCACACTTTAGAAGTTCCAGTGGTACTTTTTTTTTTCCCCTGAAAAAACTCATCATACCTGAAAAGCATCACCATTAACTCTACCATAACACTAATTTTGAAAACAAATTATTAGGCCACACACCAATAAAAGATCTATGGAAGAAATACAATTGATGTGACAACGCAGCAAGTCAGGACAGACACGAGTTAAGAGAAAACATCCTATAGACAGTGCTGAAGATACTGCCACTCTCTCATGTTTTTCCAATGTTTCAACAGTGTGAGAGCAAGTATTTTGTATCAGGCCAAAAATCCTTCAGCCCCTTGACTTATCTCCTGTGGCAGAGGTCAGACCTGCTGGGCTTATTTCGAGATTACACCGTGTACAGCAGATCAGAGTTCTCCCTCTCTAGATCTGTTCCAGGCCCCATCCTGGCCCCCAGAGACTGCTGTGAGCTGAGAACATCAGCCTAAACTTCCAGAACAGCAGCTTTTTGGTCATTAAAAAAAAATGCCCTGAGAAAGAGTTACTTCAAAATCTCACTGGAAATGTAAGAGAGGAAAAGGCAGCGATTTTAATGACTCAGAAAAACAGCACCTCCCAGGGCTGATGAGTGATCCTATCCAAGAGGAACACCATGGGAAGGTGTCTGTGTGGTATCAGCCCTCCCATCTGAGTAATACCAGCTCTTTCTGTCTGAATTCTTCCTCAAGCATCCTGGTCACCGAGCAGCTGAGAAAATGAATGTACTCTTTGCCCTCACCTGCGTGGCTCAGCATACAAATTAATTTAACTGGGACAAGCAAGAAGGTTCTGAACTTTCTCATGTGAGAAGCTGCCTCGAGGGAAATCAAGAAGATTACTCAAGGAGTAAAGGCTGCATAACATCAGCAGAAGTATCTAGCTCTGGTTTCACTTACTTCAAAATACTTATAGTGGAATTAAGTTTCATATTTTAAAAGTCAGAGTGGATACACAGGGAAGAGGGATGTGTGGACTCAGGCTGTGACAGGGCATTCACGCTCCTCTGAGCAGTTGTATTGCACATCAGCCACTCCCTCACCTCCCACAGAATTGGTACTTGGGGCTTCCATAGTGACAGACACACATCACATTTAAAGTGCTGAATTTAACTTTCAAATACGCATCAAAAGCTGCCTGAAATTTCTGATAACCTTACAAGAACCCCTGGCTTTTTCCTCCCTGACAGGTAAAGATCACAATATGTTGGACTTCATTAACAGACATTGTTATTGAATTCAAAACTGCTTCTAAAACTTCAATTTATCCTTCTTAGAAAATAGTGCCCTTATTCAAAAGCTTATGGTATGGAACAAGATCATCTTCCAGAAGTACTATTTCATAAAAAATTTAAAAGACCACATAAAATTTATAACAGAAGTGTGAATAGAATCATTATAGTATTTGTAATAGCTTTTTCTAGCAGAACAAAATGCCCCAACTTTCACTTTTCTAGCTGGGCACTCAGAAGAGCTGATTTTTAACTATGTGTCAGAATTTGAAGTTAATTAAAACTAATTGCCCACTGTACTGTAAGCGATGCCACCGCATTTTCAAATAGCTCTGTTTCCATGGGATGATTCACTTAAAACTGATGTCTCTCATTGACTAAATTCTGGGTTTGCCTTAATTGTATTGTTCAAGTTGTTTATCTTTGCTTTCTGCCTTGCAACTTTACATGAAAGGTCATCAATAGCAAAGTTCCTCGCTAAGACTGACACTTTATCAACATGAGAAAAAGCATCCTAGAATATCAACTAGTTTATCAAAATAAATGAACTCCTTTGACATCTCACATTACCATTCCCACCACTTTCTGTCCTCAGAACATTTGTTTATGTGCTCAGCTTTGTACCAAAACTTTATAGCTCAGAATCACTGTACTGGTACAGCAGCATTCGTTATCTTTCCCACATGGGGGTAAATTAAATCTCCTTAATGAGAACATGTGCACAACCAAGAGCCTTTCTGCTGCTCTCACCTACCACTGGCATGCACACAGACCTGTTCCACCTCCTGTGTCCAGAGTAAAGTCTCTATGTGCTGGATCACACCAAGTGATTGCAGCTCTTCCTTCATGGGAGGCTGTGAAGGGTAAAAACCCAGATTTAAATAGGAGCAAACGTGGCCAGGCACAAGTTTCTGCAGCTGCCCTCCAGCACGAGGGACTGCAGCACTGCAGCAGCACAGGGGGATTATGTCTGTCAGCAGTACAAGAAACAGGGGAGGAGGAGAGTGCTCTGGATTTCTCCTGGCACAGGTCGAGTCTAGTGAAAAAGCACAGCCCTCCATGCAACTGTGACAAGAGCAGGCTGGTGGCCACCACACTGATGCACAGCATGGCACATTCACATCACCTGCTCATTCAGCTGACCTGCCTTCAGCTCACCTGCTTCCCCCACCTGACAGCTGCAGAGTGTGCAGGTTTCTAGGGCAGAGTCAGCCTTCTGGCATCCCACCTGCAAAGCCTGATGCTGTGGGAATGCAGGCTCCCTAGGAAACCCTGGCACAGCAGTCGCTCCTTTCCCTGTGGTTTCATTGTGAGAATTATCCCAGGAGAACCAACAACAACCCTGGTGAAGTTTACCACACAGCCAGCACACAGAACCTGTCCTTATCCAAGGCATGTTCCAGTCAGCACACAGCATCACTGGCACCAGCAACCAGTAGGGAGCTGGAGCAGGTCCCAAAGATAACTTTTGTTGCTATAGAAAATGTACTAGAGAGGACCAGATGCTGTATAATTATATTTTCCAGCCTAAGAACATGCCTTCAAAATTAAATTTAACAACCTTGCCTCGTTCCCTGAAGTCAAATCCAGCCCAAAGCCATCCCAAGTGCCAAGACTCCTATTCAAGCCCACCTCCAGAGGTCAAGTGCTGGTCAAATGAGACAGACAATTGGCTCTGCAGACAGCCTTCAGATTGCCTTGCACTTTTGGACAAGAGCCTTTGCAAAGTCACTGAGCACAAGTCATCCACCATCTGCACAGAGACCCACTGGGTGTATGATGGGCTGTAGCGCAGGACTGTGTTAAAAATTGCTGGCATGGAGACAGTCCATCATTTACCAGTACAATCTGCAGTGGAGAGATGTACAAAGTGATAGACATGAGAAAAGCATCACATTTCACCAAGTCCAACTTCCAGATGTTAGATTCATACAGTATTTCTAGTCCACTTCATTATGAAGGGCAGCAGCAGCTTGATAGCCTAGAGACTGGATCAGCAAGAGCAGAACAGACACAAGCCACTGTTGAAATATGCCTGGGAAGTTTGCCTGTGCTGTCTGAAGCACATTTGGTTAAAATATGCTATTCGTAAAAAATACACGTTGTGAAGAGCTTTTTCTAATTGACATTCACTGTTGTCAGTTTTAGACAAACACTCTTCCTAAAGATCTCACTACAGAAGACTTTGTGATAAACATTTCCAACAGGAGAATTCTGGAGTGGAAGTCCATGCCTCAAGAAAACTGTGAAAAGCTTCCTGGTTCCACGGTGCTGGGAGCAAGTCCCACAGTTTCCTTTTGGTTCAGCAATTGCCCAGTGCATTCCCTGCAAATGGCCTTGTAGAGGGAGGTGTCCCTCAGAGTAGGAGCTGGAAGTGGTGGAATTGGGAAAGTCTCTGGCACAACTTCTTCTTTAGGATCATTGTTAGTGCAAACACTCAGCACCTTTGCAAACTCAGCAAGTGTGACACAGAATCAGAAAAATAAAGAGTAAGCACATTGGGTTACATTTTAATGTACGATATATGCTACATCTACCACTGTGTTTTTTAATAACTATATTTACCGACTGGTTTCTTTTGTTTAAATATTGAAAACCACCTTCTGCTGTTTTCACATCACACCATAAAGTGACTTGTAGATACAACGCAACAAGGAATCCTGGAGCTGGAAATGCTTTTCAAAGGGACAGAACCTGACTACAGCAGCTCAGTTAAACTGTGTAAGAGTGCAAATTTTTCCTGGTTGGTTTTGCTCATGAGTAGCACAGCAATTGCTGCTATTCTTCACATAAGTAAAACACGGACATCCAACCGCTTTAGCTCCAGTCCTGCTGCGGGAACAACCCTTAATGCCCACCACTGTCAGTTACAGCTTTTCCCCTGCATTCATGGTTCTTGCCAGCAGATCAGCAATTTCTATTGCAACTCATCTGGGGACACATCACTGCAGCTTCTTATTGCCATGATTTTTGTGGTGCTTCCACTAACAGAGGGTGGAACAGACAGTGACACAACTCCTCTGACTGGGGGTCAGGCTGTTGCCAGCCCTCCCTCAGCATGCTCCACTGTCCAGGATGCTGAGCAGGCCCGGGCCTCATCTGCTGGACACTGGATTTTTCATGCACATGGCTATAATCTCTCTTCTCCAGGAGACTGCAGGAAAAGGCAGATGAGCCCTGAGGAAGTATAAATTAATGCTGACATTTGCTGGAATAATGTACTCTCTCGAGTCTCTGCATCTATGACGCCAACAGAGGCTGCTGGCAACACCAGTTTATATGCAACTTTCTGCTAAATCAGAGCATCATCTGCACAAATCAAGCACTTGGGAGACATCCTGAGATTTGTGATGGTCCCTAGAGCCATAGCTGGGTTCTGAGCCATCGATTCTCACTGACTGCTGAGATTCCTTACAGGCAATTTTTAGTGACAGAACTGAGGATAAATCCCACCCGTATTTCACAAAGTAACAGGCAAGCTTTGTTTGACTTTGAAGTACAGATTACTCAGCGCTGATAGCACTACCTATTCCACACTGCTCATTTTCTTTCTTCAAAACCAAATACAGAGCTGGTTATAAGTGGGTTTCTGCCCTGCACAGTAAATCTGGGACAAATGAGGAGCCCCAAGGCATGACACCTTTATCCCCAAGTTCCTCACGCAGTTGGAGAGTTGAATGAATCAGGACTTTCTGCCTAGTGGCAAACTCTGTGTGTGTGACCCAAGACTCCTCAAAACCATTGCAAAGCTCCTGAGACCCCAGGGAGCTCTGGCACAGGTCTGCTGTGGCCTGGTGCTCCTGTACATGTTTATCTCTGAGCATTCAGGGACAAGGGCTGGTGCCCTGCTGTAACTCCAAAGGATAACACCCACTTTCGGCAGAATTTTTACCCTCCAAGTCAGCAGTTCCAGCTCACTGGGAGGACCTCAGCCTGCAGCTGAGGGTGTCAATATTTTCTTAAGAGGGTTTCTATACCTTCCATCAAACAATGTATTAACCACAGCTCTTCTCAATGATTGAAGTCAGCGTGCAAGAATTCAGCGCTTTAAGCTATGACTTACAGGCATAGATCTATCCAAAATAAAGCCTTAAAAGTCATCAATAAACTGGATACTAGGACTAGGTATATACTCACAACCAGAATTTGCACTTAAAGACGTTGATATGTGGCAAGGTTCTTTGTGGGGGAAAACACAGAGTATGAGCAGGGTTTTTTTAGCTCTGATATACCACTTAAGCTGTGGCATGCTTCATTTGCTGAAATGGAATAGAATATGTCTTTGTATTGAATTACACTTGGGTTGGTTATTAAATGAAAACTATTATTGCATTATAGCCATAAGAAATGGAAGTGCTGCATATGGCTGTGTGCAATCCATTAACTGGCTTATGGAGCCCCAGACCCTTCAGAGACCATTACAAATCCATTCCATGGCCCTCTCTCCCAAATTTTACACTCTGATATCTGCACTCGAGGCAAGAGGCATAAGGCTCTGTAGAACCACTATTAATCAGCCTTTATACACTGTTTGTGCCAGCACAGACAAAGAATATTCCGAGCTTAAACCAATTTCTCACGTATTAAACCCATTCCTCATGTGTTGTTGTTTAGGTAAGTGTGTGATACATGGATACAGCTTCACTGTTCCAGGCTGATGTGTTAACCAAAGTACATCAGGCTGAAGAGTTCACAAGCAGCTCATCTGCACCAATGCCCATCTGAACCTGCCTCCTGCAAGACAACAATTAATAATAAAATAATTAACAAAACAAGGCAATAATCTTGCACTATGGGGATATTTTCCAAGGGCACAAAGTGAGAATAAAAAAGAGAGTTGCCTTAATTGACTAATAGACAATCTTTCTTAATATTCCTTCTGGGGTGTGAGGTTTTTTATGCAGAACTCTATTTTCTGTGTACAGAATCTTCAATATTAGAATTACTTACAACGATTCAGCAGGATCATTTGTTTTTGCAATGTTCTTTATGGAAACAATATGGTCATCCAGCTATGAGTCTGCATTATTTGTGTTTAAAAAAGGTCAAGCTTACAGTGTGAAATCTATCTTTTGTAATTTCCTTTGTATCATCTAATGTGGGAGGGCAGCTTGGATTTAAGACATCAAGTTAATGACTCCAACAAACATGCTAGTTGAAAGCAAAAGTTTGATCCAAGTTTTAACTAGGAATGTTTTGCTACCCAAAATGAGTCTCTCCTTTTGGGTTTATTTGGCCAGATGAATTTTCCAAGCTTTCTGATACAATCAGTTCTCTCCTTTCTCCATTGTCCATGCCGTGCTCACCAACTCAACATCAGCACTCAGAAAATTTTACCTGGAAATGGTGATGACAGAGTGAGGCATTGGCTCCCTGTGAGCCTGGACAGGACTCGTGAATATGTGATACCAAAGTCACACTGAAAATGGTTTGTCACCAAAGCAGGGGGAATTGCTCCAGTGAGTTGCAAGTATCCAGAAACCTCGTGCACAGCAGCATTCAGCCCAGGAGAGGCACAGAGGGGAGACCTTGTTAAAGGTGCTGACATGGAGACAACAAACCCAAGCTGCTGTAAATGGACACCTGGCTCTTTTTGACCCCATTCTAGATAGAACTGAGCATCTCTTTGCTGATGTGCAGAGGATTTTTCTCACTAACATTAAGAGGGAGGAAAACGCAGGAAAACGCACAAGGAAGAGCCAAGCAGGAACTGTGAGGTGCTTGGAAGGCAATGGCATCGACAGTCTGGTGTGTTAGCACTCCCACTGCCAGAGCTTTGAAATATGCCTTCACTTAAGACTAACACAATCTTATGTATTTAGTACATTTTCTGGCAACACAGTGAAAGCTGATGTGCTAAAAATGCATGACTCATGCAGGCTGTTACATTTCCTTTCCTCCTGAGGAAAGACAACTGCTCTTGTCTTTGTCTTAGAGCCAACATTTTGGGTAATCTACCTTTGACACTTACAGCCCTAAGCCAGTTGGGATTTCTCTCTGGGCCAATTCCCAGTCCCTGTTCCAAACAGAACAAATGCAAAAAGCTGAGGCAATTCCTCAAAAGCGTGAGGTGGCCCTGCAATGGGTGTAGGCTGCCTCAGCAAGGCAGTAATTAATTGTCTAATTAGCTGATCTGAATCACTACCACTGTGCACACAGGGATCCACAGGTGAACTGTGACAACAAAACATCTTTTTGGCAAGCCTGTTATGATCTGTCATAGCTCAGCACGGGAGTTGAGACAGCCCCACCTGCAACATATCCAATCTACTTTACAGGAATGAGCTCTGAGCTACAGGAGACAGGAACCCAAAGGGTTTTTTTCATATTTTTGTTGACCTGTTGTTATCAGGGTCAGAATTATTTAAAGTTACACCACACTCCACCACCAGGAATTTTCCTGTGGACTTCTTTCTTCATTCAGTAAATTCATTCAGAGGAGCTGAGAGCAGATGCTTACATAGAGGTGATAGAAGAGGGAAACCTGCCCAACTTGGCAGCATCTAGGAGCATCTGGTAGCAATAACACATCAGAGGTTGCTATTTGACTTAAAGAGACTCTGTTCCCAATGCAACAGAAAACCCTTCCCACAACTGGCAACAAGAACTTGACAAATTCCTTTTTGTTCTATTTTTCCCACTATTTTCAATATTATGCCAAGCTTGTGGCCAGAAGGGATCCTCCTTTCTGTACCTCATCAGTAGGGCACATGCCTTTTTTTTTTCTTTTTTTTTTCTCCTTAGCACCAGTGCTTTTGAGGAAAGGAGAAGAGCCAAAAAATATCCTGCAAGTGTTCTCAAGGGAAACATCTTGCTGGAAACAGGAATGGGAGATAATCCACCCTGCTAACTGATGTTCATGGCAGACATGCTCCTTCTAGGCATTTAAAGTCCTCCTGATGCCTGATCAGTTCAGGCTTTCAAGCCTCTTCCAAGAAACTCTTGAAAACTCTAGGTGTATTTTTTAACCCCCAGGCTAAAAATCCAGTGAGCTACAATCATGTCCACTCCACATTCTTCTGATTGAAGAATTTCTTTTATTAGGAAAAGTCAACTCTATTGATACCTCAGTTCACCCATGAGAAAATAGGCATGAAGCACTTTTTAGGTGCTACATTCCTTCACAGGAAAAGTACAAAAGCATTCTTTATGTCAAGCTGCCTGCACTGAATAATCTTTCCTCATTTTATTTCCTTTCTGGAAAGGCACCTTTTCCCCAGCCCTTGTTTCATAACAAAGAGAAGATGAGCATCTACAGAAATTTGCAATCGGGACTTCCCCAGCTGTTCGCTGTAACAGGGAAATCACACAAACAACTCCCTCCTGTGCCCCTTGCTACACCAGGATAAATCTGCATTCCCACTGCCCTGCTGCAAGGACAGTGGAGTTCACTGAAGCTGCCAGAGCCAACAGAACAATCTCTCATCCTCTCTGTCTGACTGCAAGGAAAAAAAAATCTGCTTTGGCAGAGCAGAGGAGGCTTGGAGGTCTCAGCAATGGCCAGGCATCAGTGGAATTGCAATTAGCTGACAGAAATGGGCACACAAGGGCTGCCTCTGGTTTTCAGGGAGCTGCCCTCTTCAGAGGGAGCCTCTCTCTGTTAGGAGGCACCCTGCAGAAAAAAAGCACTGTCACTAATTTAGAATTCCACCTAAAAAGGGTAGGAATTTCACATAAAATGTGAATTTCATAAATTGTAAGATTTCAGCAAGCTGGGGCAAATCTCCAGAGGAGGTAAAACTTCAAACAGAAACATAAAACTTACTATTAAAGCAAAGCCAGCTGAAAGTATTTCACATGGAGAAAAAAAAAAATCAAGCTGTAAAACCTTGTATCTTCTGAGAAGCACAGTCCTCTATCAGCTATGGCAGCACCTGGAGGATGCATTTACCCCTCAACACTTCTTGACTAAGGAATCATTTGGATCAGATAATTTTTGGGAAGGTAATTTCTCTGTGCAGTAACAGTCCTGGCCTCAGCCATCAATCCCCTGCACTGCCAGCTGAATACCAGGGTCTGGACCAACAAAAGCAGAACTGGACTAGAGCCAAAGCTCTTGGTACTACAAACTTCACATTTTAAACATGGTATTTTACTGCTATTTAGTACTTTAACAAGAAAGCAGATTTTTTTCCCCAGTTAAAAAAAAATCAACATCAGTATCTCTGGCTGGATGCTATGCATGGATCCTTCTGCATCTCCCATTTTTAGAGAATGTCAGTGGTTTCTGTTTGTTTCTTTTCACTTTTTTTTTTTGTAGTTAAAACAAAGTAATTTTTTCCTTTCTAAAGCCAAACCCTCTCTCCAGATGACAAAACACATAGCTAATGAAATGAAAATGATAGATAAGAAAAGAAACCTCCATTTAGAAGAGTTATTCCAATTGGTTGAGGAAAGACATTCTGATAGAGTAAACACATGTTAGAAAAAGAACAGAACTTAAAAAGACAGTTCTCAAGTGTTAACCATTAATTTCAAATGAAATCAGCTTAACAATGCTCCAAGGTAGCAATATTGCTATGTAATTTCCCCATTAGATTTAGGAAGTCCTTTTGTGGGCACCAAGATGACATAAACTACATGATATGCAAATAAATCAGAAAAAAAAAAAAGAATTACTGGATATTTATTTTCATAATTTCTCTGAGGACACTGAAATTTCTCATTAAAAGAGGGCTTGGCTGCAAAGAACAAATCCATATAACAAATTAATATACTGTTGATGAAACATGTGGAATATATACAGCGGGATTATAAATATGGATTTTATGCATCACTATACAGAATATGCAGTGAAATCTCCTCTTCCCACAAATGTAATAAAGGAATAAACATGTTGCAGGAATAGATTTATTGCACAAAGTTCCACATTTAAGAGGTCTCCTGAGCTGTATTATGTGCTAGGTACACTCTGATTGATAGCAGCTTCCAGTGCAGGCCCCTTTATCCCCTACCATATCTCCCTGTCAAAACTACAAACTATTTTTTTCCCTGTTTGTCTTTTTCTTCCATTCACTGACAGTTAAAACACTCCTAAACAATGGAAAAGTTTCTGTAAACCCTTTCTCATATTAAAAAGGTTATACCCTGCTAAATTTCTAAAACATCCTTGCCCGTGTTCTTTGACTCCATCCACCAGCAAAGGAATCCCACACGACGGGAGAGACCCGAACAGCCTTTTGAAAACTGGGCTGTGTGCAAAGAATCACAGAGCAGCCTCTGACCCTTCCCATTAAAAGTCATGGGAATTTCATTACCAGCTCGCACAATCTACTGCAGGTCATCCCGTTTTCCTCAAAAGAACAGAGGCACTGCCACTGAACAGAAAGCTGCACAGTGTTCATCTTGTCCTCAGGAAGAAGGGAATACCCTTCTGCAACTGTGGCTGAAGCTCACCTGACAGATCCCTTAGGAAAAATGGCAAGAAAGAGACGAGCAGCCCTGGGACACTGTTTTGAAAGAAAATCTCCCTTTTGAAGCTGATGAAAAATAAGTCAGTGATATCTGAACAGGGTTGTGCCGTGAGTTTTGTATTATTTTTACACGTGATTGTCAAATCAATCTGCAATGCACCTTTGTTTATAAGATGAGCTCATTTACTAACTAAAAATTAAAATCTGTCTGACACCTGCATATACGCTCATTGAGGACCCCGTTACTGGCTTTGGAAACATTTCTGCTGCTTGCAAGGCTGAGTATAAATCCCCAGGCCTGCGGAGTGGACAAATGCGCTCCCAGCAGCTTTCAGACACACTGGGTCAATTTATTCACCAGTCCAAACCAAAATCTGTTCTAATTTCATTGAATCAGGCTCACTTCCTTTGAAGAAACCAGTCTTATACCAAACCCTGGTAACTGAACATCATTTGTTTGTTGTTTGTATTGAAATGAAGTGCTAACTAGTACATCTCCTGTTCAAGAAAGAGTGGCATTGAGTAATTCTAATCAGTTCCTTTATGAGAAAGTCTGTTTCCCTTCTGCCCACGTTTGCTGTCTGCATGCTAATTCACCCCTGCTTAAACATGCAGTGTTGTCACCACTTACCCAAGTACATCTAGATTTTTTATTATTATTAAATCACATTAAGACAGGCACAGTAAATGATTTATTCATCTGAATTGCATTGTTCCCAAGACAGAAACATCCACAAACACCATCATAAGTCAGTGTAAAATATGCCCTTGCTTTAACTACACTGTTCAATTACTGATTTCCAGCAGTTGGAGTAGTTTTTATATATTCTGTCTCCTCTATCTTGGGCAATGTGCTGCCATTTATGAAATTCACTAGAGGAAACCTATGGCCTACTGCCCTACATTAAAGCCCTGCTAATTAATTACAGATATTCTTCCAGGACTGTGCTCTGGATCAATGAGAGAGAAAAAAAAGTGTCCCATACTTTCCCTTTGTTTTTCCATTTCCACACCACATCTAATGGCTCTTGTATTGAAACCCTATGCTCAATGTAATGAGATGCAAGACTCTTCTGCATCCATGGTTACTATTTACTAACAAAACTGATGATGTCAGGAATTTAATTAGGTTGTTTCTAGCACAGAGATTTTAAACCATGAAATCATTAAAGTGTCTAATCTTTTCTTTGTTTGCATTTTATAAAAAAGTAAACCCCAAACTAAACACCATTCCTGTCACAGAGAGCTGAGCTTCTCAGGGTTTGCCAGGCATAACACAGTAACAGGTTTAAGAGTAATTAACACAAGCTAGTCCACACACTTATTTTTTCAAACTACACTACAGCAGCAGCTGCCACTAGCACTGTTGGGCTTCAAGATTGTACCTGTGTTTTTATTATAAATCCTTACTTTCAAGATTTATAACTTGGCTGTAAAAATGAGCTTCAGGCTAAAATTTGGCATACGTGCTCCAGGAATTTGCTTTTAACACCAGAATTGTTATAAACCTGCATAGAGTTGGGATATGCTGAGATACCCCTACAGAGAGAAGTGGGTGCAGGGGTTGTGGAAATATCCCATGTCTCTGGCTGTCATCCATCTAATCCTGTGCACCCCCTTCCCTCCCCTGCCTGCCCCACTGCCAGGGCCTGGGCAGCCTTTGTCACAGCAAAACTTGCTTGGCATCAGAGAGGATCCAGCCCAGAGGTCAGTGGATGGAAGGACACAGATCTCCTCACACTGCTGCCCTGGCAGAGCCTTTCCAAGCTCCAGCAGGTCCTGACAGAGCTGACACTCAGGCCACCAAGCACAAGGCAGCCAGGGTCAGGAATCCACCTGTGATCTGAGCAAGGTTCACTTTCAGGGTGTGATAAAGTGAACTGCAGTCAACCACCCGTGTGCTTATTTATGTTTGGGGTTTTTTTGTCAAACCCTTACAGCCCTCAGAGCTCCTCCAGTAGGAAGATCCCCCCGTCATGGTGCTGCTGCCTGCAACAGCTCCATGGTAAAGGATAAGGATGGGAGCACAGCAAGCTCCTGCCCTGCCAGCTCAGCTCACAAACTTGGGACCCCACAGCTCTCCAAGGTGGGATGATCAGAGGGGGCTGTGCAGCAGAGATGCAGCCTGTGTTCAAGCAGGGACAGAGACCACAGGATTGCCAACAAGCCAGAAGGTACACGTAGCTGCTGTTACCTTCTCTGTTCTAATCTAAAGGAGAGCAGCGCTGAACAAGGTCCTTGTCCCTGCTTTTATAGACTGACACACCTGAAACCCAAGAGAATCAGAAAAAAAATTCTTCCTCGAGCAAGACCTAAGCAAAAAAAAATTAACACCAGTATTTTTTTGCGCAGTATCAAGGTAGTTTCCACTGGCTGCTGTGAAGGTGGGCTGGAAATGCTGCTCTTCCCCAGCAGCAGCATCACACTCATATCACACTCTGGGCCACCTGTTATGTGTCCTGCTTATGCTGCTCAGCAGCTGAGCTGCTGTGTATTCATCACCTCCGCAGGAAACCCTCGCTGCACAATGCAGCCAGGGTCCCCCCAAGGAGGCCACTGTAGCACAGACAAGTGACAAATGTGAGGATTACTGTAATGCCCTCAGGAGAATTAGAGCATGGCAGGAAAACTCAGCCCCGTTCATCTCTACAAAAGGGATAAAACCGTTCTTCATCACTATTACCACCAAAGCTTCTTAATGTACAAAGCCAGAGGTATCCTGTCAAAAAGCAGTAGGATATCAGACAAACTAAAGAACTCCATTAAACCCAAATTTCCCAGAGTCATGTTTCTGCAGTTTTGACAGCTTCCTCTTTGTCATCAGGAGTAGAAATCTCATGAAAGTCTGAAGTTCTAAGTGACAGGAATGTGATCACACTTAAGAGTAAAAAAAAAAAAATTAAAAATAATCAAAGGTACAACTTCAAAAGAAAAATAGGCTAGAAGTCAAACTCAAATAAATCAACACATGGAATTGCTGAAGGCCCCAAATAAGCATTTTTCTGAGCATATCCTTTTGAGCAGAAAGCTGTTGAAAAGTAGATTGGAAGATCATTTCATTGGAGTATAAGATAGTGGTTCAGTTTTGTCATGTAAGATAAAAGCAACTCAGATTTATTGGTACTTCACGGAGCAAGATTCGTGTGAAATTCAAGACAAACATTGAAGAGGGTTGCAGTGTGGTAAGAGGGTTTTTACTTTTGAATGATTAAACTTCTCCTAACTAATGCTATGGTGGTTTGATAAAAGCCTTTTGATAATCTTAGCCAAATATTTTGTTTGCAGAAGAAACCAAAACCTGAAATTTCTTCAGTTCAAACCCACTGATTTTCTGTATTATATCCTAAACTTTCATTTGAACATTAAAGTGTTTAACAGAGGTTCTTTTCAAATTGTTGGTTTGGGTTTTTTTAAACTTCCAGCTTTGAAAATGAGACTGCAGTTGAAGTTCATCGTACTTGATTTTTGAATCATGAGAAATATTGGTGAAAATAAACTAAACCAAAGATGTGATCATCCCACATCCTAGAAAGACTGCATGGGTACCTCTGAACAGCCTGAGTTAGCATGTTAGGGATGTATGTACACCTGAGTTTGGACCAGTCTGTCTCCTCAAGTCCCTCTGTGTAAATTGTTTTGTGAAGGCAGTTCTGTTATTCAGAGAGCTCTGAAGACAGCACCCATCTCTGTACAGTTCAGTCTCTAGGCTTATTTTAAAGGCCAGTCCTTGATAAAGTCAAAATCCTTTCATTCAATGTCTTCACAGGCTCATGCCAGCCCTCCAGAAACAAGAATAATCAGTTTCTGTATAAGACAGGAGTAACGACTGAGGAGACTTTTGGACAGAAGGATGGGTGGCTGTCCAGTGTCCCGACAGTTCAGTTCCACTGCCGTGGGGATGAAGGCTGCCTGCCCATCCATCCCCACACCCGTGCTGTGGGGTGAAGTGCAGTGCAGCACCCACTGGGGTGGAATGCAGTGCAGCACCCACTGGGGTGGAATGCAGTGCAGCACCCACTGGGGTGAAGTGCAGTGCAGCACCCACTGGGGTGAAGTGCAGTGCAGCACCCATTGGGGTGGAATGCAATGCAGCACCCATTTCTGGCAACATTCTCCTCAGAGGAACTCAGGCCCTGCCCCACTAGGGCCCGTGGCCATTACAGGCCTCAGCCAGACAGCAAAGGCCCCTCCTGGGAGGAAAGCAGCCATTTTCCTGAGGAGAGCTGCTGCCCTCAGCACTGGGGATGGCACACCGAGGAGAGGGATGCCACACCGAGGGCAGGGGATGGCCCACCGAGGGCAGGATGGATGATGGCACACTGAGGGCAGGGGATGGCACACCGAGGGCAGGGGATGGCCCACCGAGGGCAGGATGGATGATGGCACACCACCACACCACACCCCTGGAGCAGCTCTGCGCAGTTCAGCGACAGCATTTTGCCATTTAGATTTTGTTTCCCCATTTTTCCACGGCAAGACTCCCAAAATGAACAAAGGGGAGTCCTGTGTGTCACCATGTCTGAACAGGGCCCATGTCAGGGCTTTAACCCCAGAGCTTTCTGTGCTCCAGGAGTGGTGCCACAGAGGTGCTCTAAGGACAGCTGGAAGAACCCGAGGGCAAAAGACTTGGCAAGAGCCACTTTTCCAGAAATGCTTTAAATAAAGAGATGCCTCATTGCTCATAAGTCACCTTAACACAGCGGGCAGAGAGGACACTGAAGATGAATCTGAGTGAGTAGCTATTACTTAAGTGAATGACAAAGGCTGTTCTAACTGAGCATTTAATTACTTTGACCTTATAATAAAAAACATCCCCTTTATATTTGTTCCAGGTTTGCATAATCAGTTTCTTTCCTCTTTGATCGCTTAACCACATGCATTTCTCCTGAACAGAGCTTTGCTATTGTTCCCCTCAGATTCCAAAACGCCACTGTGCACTGCTATTGCACAAAAAGCAGAAACAGCAAGTTTGGGCATTCTGCCATTGCCATTTCGCTTATTTTCATCTTAAGTGCAAAATGTTCTTTGTTTGGCAAAGAATAAGATGTGTGTGTCACAGTGGGGAGGGCAAAAATATGAGCTGAAAGTCAAGCAGGGTTCACCCTGCTGTGTTTTTGTGGGCTGAAAGTCACCCATGATCAGCGGATCCAAAATTCGCCATGGAAGGAAAAATCAAATAAGAAGCAAAGTAAAAGCCCTTGGGAAAATCTTCCACCACCACCTCAATACATACAGATAGTGAAGAACTACCAAGACATCCTAGTCTTTATTTACTAATTCTTTCTTTTTTTGGAGACTGATCTTGTTTAGTCAAAGGACAGAGGGGAGCAGACAGAGCAAAGCAGAGTTATCAAAAGGGAAAGTATAGCTTCCAGCATACTTGTGTTACTTTCTGCCTTCCATCAGAAAAAATAGGATGAACATAGGTAAAAGTATAGGAAAAAGCAATAGGGCTATCAAAGAGAAATGGCTTAAACCTGTGGTAGCTGGAATGTCTTAAAATGGCTGTTTAGTTGATGTGCTCCCAAACCAGAGCACAGGGTAAGTGCCTGAAGCTAAAAGGGAAGAATACAGCTTGTCCCAGCAAGTAAGAATTGAAGACTCCAAGCTTCCCCTCATGTTGAGCCATAGTAAAAGGTGGTAAGTATGAAAATCCTGCAGATGCATAACAAAACAAGTCTGAGTGGTTTAAATATTTCTTCCACTAGAATGATGGCACAAGGGAAGGCAGAAAGGAGGCAAAGCAAGTGCAATTCATTTCAGCAGCAAAGATTCAGTAGCAAGACCAAAACAAACAAATACATTTGTGTAAGTGAGGAGTCTCTGGAGAGGCAACGTCAACATAGTCGAACTGTGGCTCAGAAGAGATAAGACTGATCCAGAAATTCATCATAGAAAGATCCTAAAAGAACAAAACTTCTACAATATGGTCTAAAAAGAGCTTTTTAATAATGTGGGGGAAAAAATCCCTTTTTAATTGTTACTTGGTAGGACATTGTCTAACTCATCAGTAGAAGATAGTCACCATTAGCAGTCAGTGCCAGCTATTTCAGCTGAAGAATATCAGTCTCATCTGCCAGGACACAAAACTGAAGTACCAAAGCTAACATCCAAGCCTGGAATATATGAGATCTGCATTCAGTTTGTGGACAGCAGCAGACTTGAGGGCCCTTTTCAAAGAGAGAATCAAGGAACAATAAGGGTAGAAGAGTATCTTCTGCTATGACAAACATTATATTTTTTTTTAGCTTAACCCTTTTAAATCAAATCTATACATATCTTAATGAGAATTTTAGTAGTTCTAGAAAGCCAGGTGTCATCACAAAGCATCACTGCCTTCAGTTCTGTGGGACTTTTGGCCTGTTTGTGAACTGAGATTGGCAGAGAAGTTCTTATCATCCTGCTCCTTTCTCACCAAACTTTGCAGCACAAGCTCTATTCCTGGCCCTCAGAGTTCAATGCCTGAGACAAAGAGGCTCTGAACTCATGTCAGGTAATCAATAACACCCACATGATAAGCATCAGTAAGATAATCCACAAAACCAGCTTCTAGGAAGTCTGTAGCTGTACAAGAAAGCCTAAAAACAACCCCCCTTCTGCCAAAATACAGAGAACTGTCTAGTCACTAATGGGACTGCTGGTACTAATGATTAATTTAAACAAAAACTTGGTTTATGATCTAAAATTGGTTCATACCTGAAGTGTGTTGGACACTTTGCCCTAGAAACTGTGTTCTCCTTTTCTGTTGTAAGAAAAGGATGTTGGATCAGCAGCCTGACTGCAGACTTTCCTCTGGGGCTGAACTGCTGCCATGTGTGTGGATTAACCTGTGCTTGGAGAAGGGCACAGGCACAGCTCACAGGGTGTTTCACAGGGGCAGCATCTGCAAGGACTGCCACTCATATCTAAACATTTCCTATGGATATCTAGTGTTACATGTTTCATTAATTGAAACTTTTAGGAGCAGGGACAGGTTGAAGTTCATCTTGTTTTTTAGTTCTGCTACAGATCATCACACAGAAGCTCTCTCTGGGCCTCAGTGGTCATTTAAAAATAGGAATAAAATGCCTCCAAGTCACATATTTTGAGGGCATAAAACTTCTGTGTTACACATCTGAGTTACTGTGTTACTGTCCAGTGTGAGAAAGATGCTCAGCCCTGCAAATGGAAGGGTGAAATAATGTACTGTTTGAGATATTTGTTCCCTTCAAAGTTTGTCTAAAGAGAGTTTCCAGAAATACTGAGCTATTTCACAGTCACAGAATCATTAGGGTTGGAAGGGACCTCTGGAGATTATCCAGTCCATCCCCCTAGATGGGTGACATCCCCCCAGGGGTGACACAGGAACACATCCAGATGGGCTTTGAATGTCTTTTCAGATTAACCCTTTATATTAGAATGCTTCAAAACAGATGAAAGTGAAGAAGAGAGTCAATTTTTCTAGCAAGAAGGCACTGGGTTTCTATGAGGTTGCCTGAAGAACTGAGACAAACATGAATTCCTTCTCCATGTAATGTAGCACTTACTCCTTGCCCCCTTGATCAAGAGAGTGGACTTTCCATAGGTCCTAATTTCACTCACAAGAACAGTTCCACATCACACCTTGCACAGGCTACTTCCAGGTAAAAACAGAGTGCAAAGTAAGTAGCTATAAGATTTATTTTTTTTAATTTTTCAAATGAAGCAAAGATTGTTTAAAGTTTGTCCCTCTTTTCTTGAATCACACTGTGATTGCTGCAGTCATTCTGAGAACCTCTGTGCTATGATGTTTAATGCATGTCTGAGTGCTGCCCTGGTTACAGGGCCCCATGACCACAGGGGAATGGGATGGCTCTGGGCTTCAGGGTCTGAGCACACCCCTCATGCCTGCTGCCCAGCAAGAACTCATAAAACTGCTAAGGCAGCTTGAGTTTTCTCTAGTTTGACTGGACTGGATACAGCTGGCAGTGGAAATTCAGCAGAAGCCCTTGGCCCAAACACTGGGGCAGCTTCTGCAGAACCTGGTGAACACCTGCATGGTGAGAGCTCCTCTGAGCTCCTGGCACCACGGCTGCTCGGAACAAGCTGAGTTTAGCACTGGGCTGGGAGCACATAGGTGTGATGTGGCCACAACAGCAGGAGGGCTCTACTCAGTGACACTGAGGACTTCCCAACCCAAAAAACAGCAGGGACAGGAGTCACTATCCAAGAGTTTCAGAGTCCTGGTGCATGCAAGCATGCCAGGGTGAATGAAATCAATGCAGAGCCCTTTGTGCTGATTTGAGTGCAGTGTGAAGAGCCTGAACTTCAAAAGCTGCTCACAAATCCCACAGCCATATAAATAGGCAGGGACTGTTACTGATGGCTCAACACTCTCACTTTGCTACCTGCTGAAATTAAAATGCATTGCAATGGGTCCTCCCCCTAGCAGCCCCAATTCTATCCATTTCTTTACCAAACAGATAGAAAGCAGCTCTGTAAAGCTACTCTGTAAAGTTTTCCAATACTTCAGCTACAGGGTTACAGGGTCTGCAACCCAGATGGGTTGCTGCTATTCTCAGTGAAATATACTATTAATTAGCTGCTGACAGCACAAACCAGCTTTAAACTGTACAATTGGAGGAGGGTGGGGGAGACATCAAATGAATCTGATCTTCAGGGGACAAGATAGAAAGGTAACAGATGCTAGGGTGCCCTGACCTTGGTCTCATCTCTGTTCCTGCAGGACTAACAAATAAAATTTAACAACCAAAGAAAAAAGTGAAAGGGGTTCATCTGTCTCGGGTCCCAGCTATGCTCTAGCACTTTGGCAGATGATAAAAGCAAGGGTTGGATCCTCAGTGTGAGCAGGTGGGGCTGTACTGAGTGCCAGGTGAAGACCTCCAAGCACTCAACATGGACATGACCCAGCAGCAGCACAGCTCTGGCAGGATCACACATGAGGAAAGGGCCTGTCATTCCATCTTTCCACTGATGATGGATACCACACACTCAGGAGAAATGGGAAGACAGAGTGCCCTAAAGCCATTAAACAGCCCTTAACCCCCGGGTAGCACAGGGTTCTCAACATGCACAGCCTCAGGTGTGGCTTCCTCATGGACAGGGAACATGTCCTGTGCCTCCCTCTAACAAGTCAGCCTGGAGAGTCAGGTACAAATACCAGCTCGTCCTTATTTCTGAAGTCCACAAAATAAAAACTAGAATTAAAAACAAGCAGCACAGATGACTGCTCGGATTGCAACTGCAGCAATGAATATCTAACACAGAAACCAAACTCTAAGGTACCTACATATGCTTTGGGCAGGAAACATGACATAAATCCACAAAGCGTCCAACAGGAAAAACCACTTGGGACTTCCACAACCACAAGAAGAGCTGAGAAAAGTGGCTGAAGAATGAGAGAAGAGGCTAAGAAGCAGCAATAAAAGTCTGAGATCAGGGAAGGTAGATATGGGAAGCACTAAAATGCCATTCAGTTGGCAAGAATTGTTCTGCTTGTCTGCCACTCGTGGCTTATTTACGACTTCCAAGAAACCAGGCTCATCTCTGGATGCCCAGCACACTACCAAGTTGAGACCTTCAAATTAGTCTTCTAAAAGTGGCCATGATCAGATCTGTGAGACTGAGAAAAAATAGAACCATGTACTCCTCTTGCTCTTTGTCCTGTCCTCACAAATTCTCTTTCATGTGACTAATCAGACAAAAGAAGCACTCCTGGAGCAAGATGCCACAGCTGATGAGTCAGGCCGATTATCAAGCACAAATTGTGCCAGCTGATATCAGGCTGAGCTGATGGTTTCTGAACAGGCTTGGTGTTATTCACATCTGGCTTTTGTGACATGACTTGTACTGGGGAAGGAACGAGCTGAAGGGTTCTTCACACTGCAGAACCCTCAGCAAGAGAAAAACAAACTCCTTTCTGATATCAAATCTATTCTTCTACTCTTCAGCCTTCTTGCTGACATCCAAGCTTCCAAAGTTACATGCAGGATGAGATCATGTCAGTGATCTCAATCTGAATGCTACCACATGGGTTAATTGTTTTGCTGTCTCCCACACTGAGAGTGGTTTAAATTTCCCACAAGTTCAGCATTCCAATTTAAGAAAACAGCCATCCCAAACTTTAGCCATTAATCTTGGGTACAATTCCAGTACAAGCAATGAGCCACAAGGTGGAAAAAAAATGGAAAATTCTTTTATCTCAGATAAGACAAAGGTTACATGGGTTACAGAGAGAAAACCTGCCTATTTGTAACAAGTCAAAAATGAAACTACACATTTGACAGAGAACAAAAACACATAATACAGTGCAAATGCCACAATTTAAAAATGTATGTGTCGACATCTCTATTTCACATAGATCAAGGAAACAGTAATGTTTATGTGCTATCAATAAAACTTCCAGAATCTCTTTTTTACCCCAAGTCATGGTCAAACTCAGCTTGTCTCAGATGTAATCCAAAGGTATTTGAATTTAGACACTGAGATTTTTATGTATAAACACTGAGATCTGCAATCTGCATGTATGGACACAAGAAGGGTAAATAGCTTACAGCCATGAATTCTGTGTATGGGTAGAAATGACTAAGGTCTGGACTCAAAATATATAAATATATATTTATAGATATTAATATATATATACACACATGCAGGTTATACACAAAGACTGGACAGATTGCCTCCTGACCTGGAAGTAAAACACATCTCTAGGAACAATCAGGATCAAGCCCAGATTTGCAAGGGTATTTAAAGAACTTAAATATACAAGTAAATGCTGAAGGGATTTTACAAAAGCTACCTGAACCTGCTAATATTTGCCTCACTGAAAAACAGCCTCCTTTGTTAAACTCTGCAAATCCCTGGTAGGAATTTACCCATATTTAGCTGCTCCAATGACTTTATGAATCTGTTTCCTTATCTTCCCCCATTATCTGTGTTGGCTCAAAGCCATCAGCTAACTAATGGGACAAATCTGAGTAAAACACCACTCAAAATATAAATAGGGAGAACAACTTGCTAATGGATGAAGAAGGAGATTATTTGAAGAAAACCCAAATGATTAGTGCAGACTGAATAAGCACATAATGAACAAATGGTTAGAAACATCATCAGCACAAGGACAGAGGAGCAGACAACCGTTTTATTACAGAAAAAGGCAAGATCTAAAATTGGCAAAGCTAACTTTGTGTCACGTGGCCTCTTCACACATTCAGGCCATGGAATGATAAAGTACCTGCTCACATTCTGCCTGCTCCATCCTCTTCATAACACTGATACTAAACTTATCACTGGCTCCCATCCATTTTCTACAATGACCTTCCCCCCACAAAACCTGCTTTAATGAAAATTTCCCCCTAACATCATGACATGGCAGAGCTGACTCATGCTTCCAGGGTGCTGATTTGCTCTAAAAAAAGCTTCAGCTTTTCATCATCCACTCAGTTTTCAGGTTGAGGCATCAGCAATATGACAGCCTTGACTGATCTCGTGTGGGATTCCCATCTACAGACACTCAGTTCCTCTGCTAGGAATCCAGATTCATCCTAAGGCAAGCAAGTAAGAAACCAGAATACAACTCCATTTTAAAAACTGAATTTTCAGGTCTCAGTGTCAGTGAGTGATGAAATAAGACAGAAGCCTATTAAGGAAAGATGAGAGGTAACTAGAAAACTAAATCATGCTTAGGGCTTCTGAACATTTGTATTAGTTTGGCTTCTCTACTTTGCATATGCTTCCTTACTAAAAAAGGAGACCTTAAAAAAAGGGAAAATCCCAAATAATTACCATTGAAGATGAAGCAACAGTTAGAAATGGTAGAAATTAAATATGTGACTGTAGGTGGGCAATCAGGCACTCACATCCCTGGATATTTACTGAAGCCCCTCTGTCCACTGCCAACGAGTTGAAAGAAGAATATTTAGTTCTAGAGTCTGAACTAACATGTAAGCAAATCCACTTGAACAGCCAATGATATTTTTATTTAACTGATTAATGAAAAAATATGAAAGGTCAAAGTGGCATGGTGGGATATTCACAGTGAGTGAAGCTGCAACATGCCTACTGCCTGCAACAATTTGGGTACTCATCATTAAAAGCAATAGTGCGAGGAGCTGTTATATAAAGTGACAGGAAGCAACTCCCATTGAGGGAGAATAAGGATGATGAACATGCTGGAAGACATTATTCATCCATTCTCATTTGTGCTGTTTCCCCTGATCTAGAGGAAGCTAACGCTAAAAATAAAAAACCTCCTCAGAGTTTAACTAGGATTTTATCATCTGATACCTTCCATGTTTAAAGGAAATGCATCTGCTAAACTTGGAAACTAAATAGAAGGAAAAAATTATGGAGAACACAATTTTGCTTATAACTTTTGCTCAATAAACACGACTCTCCAACCAGTTGCATCAAGCAGGTTGGCACAATGCTTATTTGGCAGCTTCTCCTGTGATGTTGTACAGGGAACAGCAGTGCTTTGTCAGCAGAATTTGTTGGTGTTTGGAGCACACAGAGAAAGCCCAGTAATAACCCAAAAACCAGAGCAGATGCATTCAGCAGTACCTCAGCTTGCAGCAGAATGTTGTGTCAGATTCTCCCTCATACAATTTATTCACTCACAGAAATTGCACCAAGAGATTGCTATGTACATTAGGCAGCTTGCTCCAAACACTTAAAAACCAATTCTGAAAAAAATACAGACCTATACCTAGTTCTTAAAAACTAGAAACTACACAACTAAATTACAAAACCCTTCATCTCTTTAAAAACAAAGCCTATTTCTAGCCATAACTCCCCTTCCAAATTTCACCAGAGCAACTTCTGGGAATGCATTTTACTCAGCATGAGGCAGATGAAGATTGGAATTGCCCTGAGTTACATCAGGGCTTGTTCCAAGGGGGATGGCCAGAGCCACGAACCTCAGGTCACCGTAGAAGAGGAGAGACTTGGAAGGAGGGCACTGGACATGGCACAAAACAACACAACTGCTGAGATCAGAACTTGGGGTCACTGCCAGAGCAGGGAGGCCTCCAGGGGTCTGCTTTTGGTATGGTCTCATTTCTCCGCACGTGCACAAACCATCTCATTTCTCCCCCCACTTCCATTAAGGTACACACACCTACACCTTCATTTCCTGCTATTTTCCAGGTGGGTTTGTAGCAAAGGTATCTTACTGGAAGCGAATGGTGTTCTCTTTGGGACACTCAAAATCCTTCATGTTTCCCACAAGAAACACCTCACGGTAATTTTCAATTCATTCTGAAGCACAATTGAAATTACACAAAGTTTATGAAGAACAGGGTTCCACCTCACACCCTTCTGCCCTTCTAAGTGTTTTAATGGTGATAATTTACTTTAAAATGAAGGCCTAAGCCTGGTCTTGTACAAAGTGTAAGACACTTTCCATACATTCAAGTAGATATTATTATCAGACAAATTCTTAACAGTACTGCTGAGAGATACCATTTTTTTAAAGGTGTGTCAAGAGCAAATCATTCACTAACTTTTGCACACATACTTTTTTTCCACAAACCAAAGGGAAAACCCTTCAGTATTTTCTTCTCAGGAGATTGGCCAGTAAAAGCCACACTATTAAAAAACCCAAAGGAGGGTGTTTGAGTCACATCTTGAAATCCCTCTCAGATACTGAGAGCTTGTTGCTGTATTAAAGGAATCAGAAGGGCTGAAAGAGATCTGGCTTGCAGAGAGCACCTGACTCAGTGGGATCCCAATTTAGGATGCTGTAATCCTGGTAGAGAGCCAAGCCTGTGAGTCAGATCTTTCAGCCAAGAAACTACAACACACCTATTTATCATTTCAGGACAGAAAATATTTTTCTCTGACGTATCAAAACCCTCAGATTCTCCTGGTGGCATATCAGGCCTGTAACATAAATATCAACAGTGGCATGGGAATAAATGGCAATGTAAAGGTGGGAGAAAGGCATCAGCTAAGGAAGCACCTCCATCAGAATAAAGATAAAAACAGAAGTGAAGGGCCAAGAGTCAAAAGTGGAGACAGTTGCAGTGCCTTCAGCCTTCCTTGACAAACCTGTTATCTATAAAACTCAGCCTGCAGAGCAGTTTGGGGTTTGCCTGCTGTGTCAACAACTTAGGAGCATCATCTCAGAGAGCTGCACAACTATCCCAGATTGCTTCTGTTTGGTAAATACTTCAGTGTAATGCAGGAACTGATGTGGAATTCATCAAATCACACAAAAGACAAGTATATTCACTTACTCTAAATCCACTTTCTTCAGTGGATTTGTGCCCTAGTGCACGGTTATAGATTCCTCTGCAGAGAACTCCCCTGGCTCTGGAGGATTTAGAGCCAAAGGGAGTCCAGGAGTCACAGCACAATCTTGCTTTAAGCTCCAGGCTCAGGTGCATTTGCTCACCACGAGGCAGCAGCAGGTTCTCAGGTGCTGGAGTAGAACAGAACCTTTATGCAGGCTTGGAACTGGAAGCAGCTCTCTGGGTTTGATACCTGGTTGTGCTGCAAGCTCTTTTGGTGCTCTGACAACGCTACAAAAATGGACTTTTTCCAAAATTATATTTTATTATTCCTCTGGGGATGCCAATCTACCTGAAAATGGTAAATTTCTCTTCAGGAACACATTCCTGATAGCTTAAAACTCTCATAGATCCGAGGAAATTATTAACATCCTAAGGGCTAACATCATTTGGCTGCTTTCATATGAAGTACACAATAATTTGATATCAAGACAAATTCCTCACCTGGTGTAAAACACAATAGTTTCTGCATTTATATTTATTTTGCTTTCACTTCATTTCAGATGGTTTGGAATTTTTAAGCTATTCTTTGTCTAGTAATTTGTAAATTACTCCCTCTCACTTTATCACTTGCAGAAATAGGTTTTATATTTCTTGGTTTTATACTTGCAGTGTCCCCTGTACTTTAATTTGCCTTGAGACAAATGTAGCCATGCTGTAACCATGTGTTTGCTTACTGGAGCCACAGTAAATCTTTTTTTAAGGATTGAAAATATCCTTGGCAATGTTGTCCTGCCTTCCTGAGAAAAACTGTGTCCTGACCTGTTTCTAAAGCAAGTGCAGCTGGACTAACTCTGGGTGGGAATTTTCCTTAGGGGAGCCTGGCTTCAGTTTTTAAAACTTGTGCTGGATACCTCAGAGAACGCCTCCAGTTTCTAGGAGCAAGAAGAAAAAAGAAATGCAAAGAGGCAAGAATGCAAGCCTGCAGAGAGGATAGAGAAGATGAGAGTTCCTAAGAACATTTTGTCCTACTTCATAAATAATTGACAATAAAAACTTCAGAAAATTTAGCCTGCACACACTGATAATTGAAAGATATTTCGATAACACTTGAGTGCAAAAATGTTTACTTTAGTCATCTTGTTATTTCTGGAAACATCACAGCCAATGTCTGATATCCTCCCTTTCTCATTCCATTGCTGGGTAGCAAGTATACAATGAAACAGAAGAATGAAAAATTTATAGGTAACAGATGCAAGACTGAAACTTCTTTATTTGTTAAGATTATTTTTCATCATTAACTCTTGTTACTAATGCTTTACATGAGGCATTACAAACAGCAATTGGAGTATCCTCAGGGCTCACCCAGTGCTATATTTTGTATTACACACATGGAGCCTGAGACAGCCAAAGCTGAACAGGTTGAGGCACTTCAGTCTCACTGGCCATCATTAAGACACCCTCTGGGATTAGGGGGAAAAACAAAAAAAGGAAATGCTCAGACCTAGTAAATCTCATAGGTATCAAGCCTGACGTGTGTCAAACCCCTCTGGTGATTTCCAAGTCTCCTAAATAGGTGGATGAACATGTGCTTTATGCCCTCACCACTCAGCAGGAAGCTTCACGAAGGGACTTTAGCCTGGACAAATTGTCAGTGATTTTAAACAATTAATTCCTGGCCTGTAACCTGTCCTGGGTACCCTGGGGTAATTGGCTTTAGCATCAGGGTGGGTTTATTGCCCTTGAAGGTATATTTTGGAAGCTACGTTTGAGAGTTATTGCAATTGCAACAGAAGTAGTGGTCCAGTTTCTAAATATCATTCCCTACAGTATATCAAGGAAGAGCTTACAGGAGCAAAAACCAAGTTGCTAAGTGCAGGTAAAAAAAAAAGTCATCTCCATATCATTCATTAAATTTATTCTTATTTCTGGCTGAAGTCACAGAGAGAACTTCCCTCAAGGGGTTCATCTGAAAACAGCCCCAAGAGATGAGCACTGGAAATGTGTCTGCAGCACTGCTCCCTCAGTGAGGAGGGAACAGGGCTCTGATCCTTGTTGTCATGCTTGGGTGTCCTTGCTCAATTTCAGGGAGCTTATTGGCAAAACAAGGTTATTTTGCTTCTTCCCTCCCACCTTTTGTATGAGCTACCTAAATTACCTTCTTTATTGAGCAGCCCTTCTGTTCCAGTCCTAATTACAGCACAGCAGACCCATCTCAGGGCAGCCTTGATCTATAAACTGCCATGCAGAGAACTGCCACTATGAAAACCAGAATATTTTCATTTCTTGACCCAACTACTCAAGAGCTGTCATTTACCTGTCACATTCACAAGATCTTTTGTGCATGTAATTCACTTCATAACTATAGCTTTCTGTACAAGCAGGATCCTAAAGGACTGAAATAACTTCTCACCATACAGTCTAAATATAACACTACAAGTAAATGTGATTTTAAATCTTTTACACTCTCCAGGAACAAGTAGAATTTTTCTCTGTGAAAAGATGCAGTATTTTGTGCCAGGTTGAGTCAGGTGCCCATGAATAATTCCAATGGTTACCATACCAAAAGGCAGCAACTGGTAACATAGTTCATGTTTTAGTGAGCATTGTTTGACAACCATTTCTTAAGCACATGAACATGAATTGTTTTCACCCTCATTTTAGAGGGTAATGCAACTCAACATTTACCTTTCTCAGGTTTACATGATTCTGAGATCAGAGTAGATCTACATCAGCATCCCAAAAGGGAATTCGGAGCTCACTGCCACTCTTCACGGCATACTAAAAGACAGGTTTGGTTAAGCTCAGAATCGGCTCCTGTGATGGTGCCAGTCCATCAGGACTGTGCCCTGCTGCAAAGGGACAATTCATAAAGCACCTCACTTTCATTTCACACTTATTGCACCAAAACATCTCCCCAAGTAGTTTTTGCTCACGGAAGAAGGTTTTGTGCTATTCAGGCTCTGGACACTTCAGAGACTACAGCCAAACCCCACAAACAATTCCCTGCTCTTCTCTAGAGAGGGAAAATTGATCAAATTTGAAAATTAATCACTTACTAACTCAACCTGAATATAGCTTCTAGGAACAACCTGCATTTGGGTGCACTGTCTTTGTTCCTGCCTTACCCTCCCCTCAGCTCAGAGATGGAATCTCTTCCTGCAGTGGAGGTCACTCAGCTTTGTAATGACACAGTTACAAAGATGAACTGTGCATTACTTCCCTGAAAAGCCACCTTTAGAAAAACCCATAAACCAAGCAGCTGTTACACATCTGATCCTTAGCATGCATCCAACAAGAAAAGCCCAAATTTCCAGCACAAATGTGTCAGTTCTACTTTCATTTAGGAGTTATCATAGCAGCTGTGGATAAATGTGCTTGTACTTGGCAAAGAATGATTAAAATAGACTTCTCAGGAAGATTTCTATGACAGATAAAAATTTTACCTCTGTCAGTGCAATTAAGTCAGAGGGGAACTTCAGAAAACATCTAGTGCTTCAAGTTATAAAACTGCAACATTTCATTTATTAATATTTTAAGAAAAAAAGTAGATTAGTGCAATGAAAACGCTGTACTTCTGAGTTATTGGGGTAACCCTAACCACTATCCCAAACATGCTAAGCAACTTGTTTCAAGAAGCTTCTGGGTGCTGCAGCACAGAAGCAGAAGTGCTCTGGATACTGGCATGCAACTGGCTCCCTTGCATCCATGCAGCACATCCATATTGCTGCCACATCTCGTGTCCCACAGAACCACACAGAACCCTACACAGAACCACAGGCTGGATTCTTCCTTCATTCCCACTGGCATGGCTGGAGTGGCACAGCAGGAATCTGCTCTTCCCTGTGGTCTGTCCCTCAGAAGAGCAGCAATCCAGCTTCTCCTAAGAGCAGCCAACTACAAAAACCCCGCAGACCCTGGGTCTATCTGCAGCCATCAATACATATTTGCAAAGAAACCCTCAAGAATGTTCAGGTTTCTCAGCCCCAATGCTTCGAGCAATGGAACAACTGGAAAGAATGCATTTTTAAGTGAGCATTGTATAAACATTATTTTCTGCAGCCGTCTGCATCTTTTTTCTGCTGTAACCACACATACTTCAGCATGACTCATGCCCATGACAGAAGCCTGGAATTCCCATGTCCCAAGCTACAAGCCAAGACAGCAAGTTATCCAGTTTCCACAGTCTCCTCCTGTTTTCAATCCAGCATTTCCTCTCACCCAAACCTCCCTTCTATACAGTATTTTGCATTCCAAGAGTTTTAGAGACAGCCTTGACCTCCTCTGTTTTTTAGACACGGAGGACAGGTTGTGGCTGCCCAAATCACGTGGATTAATGACCATACTTCAAAACAACCCAAAGCTACAAGCTTACCCCAACTTATTTTGGAGGTGCTATAGTTTGAAGGACTTTTTTACACACACACATACACACATATATAAACCCCCCAGCAACACTGCTAATATCTGGACATCTACTGCTCCTGCAGTAAACTCTGTTACTCATTCCTTGTGCAAGGAATTATGCAAGGCAAAGAACAAGATCCATCAAGTGTAAGTTATTTTAAAGGATCCTCTAAAAATCTCTGCATGCGCCTCACAGATATCACACTTTTTTGTCTCAGTGAGCTGATATTTAGTAACAAGCAGCATTGACCAATTCTGAACTTTAACTGGGAATGCAATTAGCATAATTAGCTGTTAATCTACATATAACAGGGACCTGGGACATTCTCAGTGTGCAACTCCTCTGTCCACAGAGGATCCATGTTAGGGCTAAACCCAACCTGCAGTGTCTGGTGCTTGTTACAGCACTGTCTCTCCCCTCACAGCAAAAAAGAAATCGGGAGATGAATTACAGATGCAGACAAAATCTTCCAAGCCACATTCAATTTGGTTTCTTTATCATCACTTTGTCCAGATACCGTGAGATGTTCAGCTGCACAAAGGCACAGACTCAGATGTCGTATTAATGTTATCTATTATTCTGTGCCTTGGGGAGGGGGGCTTTCCCTCTCACAAACTGCATATTTTTAACATCTGCTATTTTAATGCAATTTAAAAAAAATTATTTCTGAGCGCTGGAGCAATGAGATTACTGGATGGCAGAGTCCCACAGAGCCTAAATTAGGTGTTTCAGGTCACAGGAATCTCTTATTTCAGCCTTTTTTTAGAGGTGCACAATACCTGGGGAGAAAGTTCAGCTTGTTTGCATCTAAGAACACACAGTGTAAAAGAATGAGGATTTATTTAAAGCTACATTTTATACATTTCAAAGAGAAGATATGACAGTTTACAGATGTTGTACACCAGCTGAATGTGCTTTTAACCTTTTCCTGGCTGTGTGGACAGAAATCTGCCAAATGAACCAGAAGATTTCCTCCAGGAAAACTCACCTGCCCTACACACGGTGCTGGGGGTGAAATCTGTGCCCTGAGGCTCACAGGGCAAAGGGGCTGTGAAAGACAAGAAAAATCCCTGTCGCGAGTTTACACACGCTGGTTTGGGCTTCTGCACGGGGGGAAGCCTCTGCCAGAGCTGCCCCTGCACAAAGGAGCCGTGGAGTGCCGAGACACTGGCGCGCACGTCCCGCAGGTGCGGGCTCACCCCCCAGCCAAGCGCATCCCCATCCAACCGCCCCCAGCCAGGGACGCGGGATTGGGGCCGCTTGGGCGAAAAGAGCCCCATCTCGTGACTCCTGTTAGCATTACACAGCACTGCCACCGAAATCAAGGCTTTGTTTCTGCCTTAGCTCTTTGGAACCAAGCAGCATCTCGTACTGGGAGAGGTTTCCCTTCCCAGTACCTTTTCCACAGGTGAGCTGGGAGCAGGAGACAACCGCAGAAAGGGTTCCCACAAAGCCTCAGTTCCCCTTTCAATGCCCCTTTAGAACAGAGGGTTCTCCAAAATTCCCAACCGTGTTCGCTTTTTGTCCTAGAAACATGGATTTAATCATGAAATCTGACACAACTGAAGTCAGAGGTTTTGATCCCATGGATTGTTTGTACACTTAATACAGAAAATCTGTATCTGATTTTGTTGGTTCCCACTAACAATCAGTGCAAAATTGTGAGGTATCGATGTTATCTGAATTCTTTCCTCATTACATCAAACTTCAGAAAACATGCTGTGGCAATTTTCACTTGTGACATAATGAGTGTCAACTGCTACAGAGGAAGCACAGACAATCTGAGAACTAAGGGATGTGAGGATTAAAGTGATTCTCACAGAAACACTTTTATCTTAACTAGGAGTAGTCTTGCTGTTAAATTCCATGAGCAAGCACCACTCAAAAAAAATCAGTTGGTTGCAGTGCCTGATCTCCCACATTTTCCAGTGCAAGGAAGTGTTCAGAGGGTCTGCGTCCCCTCAGGAATGCCACAGGGCTATTGTGTCCCTTTTCAAACACTGACAGTGACCCCCCACACATACAGCATCCAGGAAAGCTCAAGTCAGCTCTTCCAGCTCACCAATTCATCCCAGTGCTTTTCAACTTGCCCTCTCTGACTTTTTTGCACAGCCCAAATTTTCTCTCTGACTGTCTCTGCCTTTTTGGCTATCTCAGAAGCACCTCCTTAGCCCAAGGCTGCTGCAGCAATAGCCCATCTGGGATGGACCAGGTGCTTTGTCAGCCCTTTGGGCCAGGAGGACACTGGTGTTTCATCAGCCCTTTGGGCCAGCGGTGGCTGTGTCTGTGCTGCAGCTCTCAGCAGCACCAGGCTCACCCCACAAACCCCACTGATGTCCCCAAAAGCCTGGAGCCATCTGCCTGTCCTCATCTGCTTGGTCATGGTCTCCAAAGGAGCTCATTTAAAGCTGACTTGGGTAAGTAGAAATTGCTCAGTCTCTCACAGTGCAGACGTGCCTAATCCACACCAGCATGAGATTATAGACCAACCACTTGTTATTGTTTTGCTATGGGAAGCAGACTGGTTTTAAGGGGAAGAGGTTGGAAGCCTGTGCCATTTCCAAATGTATTGCAGTTATTGATCTCATCACAGCAAGAATGTTTCCTTAATTTTTTCCCTATCACTTAATATTTGTTTTGTTGCCTGTTTTATCCTCATTTTGACTTGTCTTGAGATCAAGAGCTCTTTCTGCAGAGATCATTGCTTTCAATACATTTATACAGCACCAAGTACAAAAACATTAAACATGTGGGTCTTTAGCACTATCAAAATATAAATGCATAATCAGATTCTGCATCTCTATCCTACAGTGAACAGAGCTGGTATAGCATGCAAGAGTCCTGGGGCAGGACTCCTTCCATTCTGCTGTACTTCCAGGCAGTGCAGGAAGCCACAGCCTAAAATTAAGATTTTTAGGTACATAATTCCCAAAGCTGAAAGTGCACATGTGACATTCTGAAGCATGGACCAGCCTACCTCCAACTTAATGAAATGCTGTGGCTGCAGGATGCTGAACAGTAACCAGGGCATGTACTGGTCAAGACCAGATGCAGGCATTAATGTGGTTATTCCCATACTTTTTTGGTCCCTGAAGTCTATCTCAGCTGGATGCCCTGCAGTATAACCACCCTGACACAGGAGCAGCCTCAAAGAATTCCTCTGGGATAAACCAGTGGGACTTGGCTCAGCTCAAGCAGGAGCCCCCAGCTGCAAAGGTGAAGCTGATGCAGTTGATGCCACAACTGACTACAGCCAAAACAGGGGAGTATGTGAGTGCATTTGCTATTGCCTTCATTCCTCCTGTCCCCCCAAATGGGCCATTTGCCATGTCAAAGTCTCTTTGAGAAACAATGTGGTCCATCTGTTAATCTTGTCTTGCTGCTTTTCCTGTGGTACAGTGGCTTTCCAAGCTAAAATCGAGGCCACCAGATCCCTCGTGCTGTGTGTCTACAGGAAGCATTATTAGCCTGAGTTTATAGGTGGGGAACAGACAGATTAACAACTTTGCCTCCAGATTACTCCAAAAGTCCTGAGCTGAGCCCAAGAACTGTCTCCCAGCCTGTTCTTCAGACAGGCTTTTCTTCTCTCCAATAGGATCTGGAGTTGTTCCATTGAAAAACCTTAGAAATTATCTGTTACTATTTCTGCACATAAATTTCCACATGAGGTTGACAGAAGGAAGAAAAATAAGACAGTGGGGAGTAAAGTCAGAGAAGGTAGCATGTGATAGCTGTCAAAACTGTTCAGGGCTGACATTCTCAGGTTTTTGCACCCAAAGAACTGAGTCAGCTTCCTCACAATATTTATTGGGATCACTGGCCACTTCCAAGGTCAGCATGTGCCAGACACTAACATTACTTAAAACAGCACAAACAGCTTTTAGCAATCATGAAATTCATCATTCTCCAGGTGCTGATAAGCCCGTTCCTAGTCCTACTCCAAAATGTTATTTTTAATAACTTACTCTGGAAGGATTTGGAATGTGAATTCCCTTTTCCATTTATTCCCTTCTGTTATTACAGTCAGGGATTCCAGCAGTTGGTTTCTAGTGATATTTACTACTAAAAGCCCATCAGATGTGCTGACTGGTAAATATTCATTACACTGAAAAAAAGAAACTCCTCTTCCTGTTGATGCACTGGATTTCTGCTCTCCAGGTGGTCAGCTTCACACCACACAGACAATTTCAAACCTAGGAAAAATTTTGTTTGGAATTCCAGAACTTCAAATATTGGTAGCAGCAAGGCAAACGAGTACAAAAAAATGATGTCTTCAGTGACCTACATAATTTCCTTCAAACAGCCAGCAACATCCTTAGCCAGTAAATGCTGAAGCCTGTAAGCCCCAACTCTTGTCTTTATATCACACATTCCTGCTAGGCTTTAACATCTCCCCCTCTCCGTGTTCCATGTCAGTCCTGCTGGGGACATCCTGCACTGGGACCTGAGGAGAGGACAGGAGCTCTCAGGGCTTTGTGCTGGTTTGTCACCTGTGCACCCTTCCAGCCCTGCCTGCCACAAAACTCCACTGGTGACCACGGCAGCCTCACTTGTGCCCTTCAGGAGGAAAGATGTGATCAGCTGCTCTGACAACAGGCTCACTCCCACTGTAAATCCAGGGTTCCAAGAGGAACCTCAGACTGTGGATGTGCAGAGCTCCAGCTGGGAGAAACCTCTGAACCAACTGCTAAGCTCCAGGAAGCCCCTGTTAGCCTGGAGAAAGAAACCAGGGGGGTAAGGGCTGTCCAGTCCTTCTCCCATTGCCAGTTTTCTCAGCTGGTGGACAGAAGAGGACAACCCAGTGTTGAGAGATGTTTGGGGATTGTCTGTGCCCAGAGCACTCAGGTTTGGAGGTCAGACCAAATGGGGGTCTGAAAAGATTTCAGATGTGCCAGACTGACAAAAATCTAACTGGTGGCAGCAAAAGATGAAGAACTGAGTCTAGATTACAAAACAAACCCACAAAGTTTTCAGTAGTTCAGATGCAGCTCATACTGTGCAGAACTATTAGAAAAACATTCCTCCAAAAGCTCTTCCCAACATCTGCACATTTTAAAGTCACAATTAAGGGCTGCTGAATGTTCTGTTCCTGCTGTTTTTCCTAAAAATCACGTCTTGGCAGAAAACCCAATGTTACATCTTTCCTGCTGCAATGTCCTTCCTATGGCAGCTACAATGCCAAGCATTATTTATAGCCACATAAAGCCAGAATGAGCTTATACAAGACTGTCTTAGCAAACCCAAATTAAGAAGGAATTGCAAACAGATCAACTTCTTTGTGTAGTAAATCTGTTATCACAAATCTAGGACCTAGAGAACTGCAAGCCTGCAGAACAACAGAGAAGTTCATCAGCTGAGTCCTGTTGTCCTCACTCAGGCAGAAGCATAGAATTATTTAAGTTGGAAAAGACCTTTAAGGTCATCAAGTCCAGCTGTTAACCAAGCACTACCAAGCCTAGGCCAGACTAAACCCCCCTGCCCAGCACACCTCTAGCAGGTAGAAAGCACTGTGAGACTGTACAAGCACCACCAGGCCTCTCTGGGGGTGTCATAATTTTGCATTCCAGCCTTTCCCAAAATTCACCCTGACCTACCCCAGTGTAACCTCATCTACAATCAGACAATTATTTCAAGGTAACACAGCAGTAGTTTGGCGAACTTGGAGAACACGGCAAACTGGGAACAACCCTGAGGGATGGTGTCATAGGGGATGTGACTTATCCCATTCTTGGGTAGTTCAGGATGCTCATTCTGGCTCGAGAACAGCTGTGAGATGCAAAGGTATGGGAAGAGTGAGGGTCTCTGAAAATAGTGGGCACATCATGAGAATGAGACCTGCATCACACCGCAACATAGAATTTCAAGGGGAACAAGTGAAAATAATGAAAATAATGAGCTTCCTACAAGTAAAATATTAACGTCTCATATTATTTCTTTGAAAAACTACAAGCTTTCCCCTGTAATGATGAGGAGGACCATACTACACATATGTAGGCACCAGACATTTTTAAAGCCTACTTTCAATATACTTTAAAAAACAAAAGGGGAAACTTCATCTTGCAACAATCTTCTTTCAAGTTTTAGGGTTTCACAACCCCCAGCCCACAGTGACTATTCAAGGAAGGACCCAATGAATCCAACATTTCCTTCCCTCAGGACTGTTGCTAGAGATGCAGTCACCAGCTGCCAGTCTTTTCTTTCCCCAGAAGGGACCCATTGCTATGAATGGTACATCAGACCTTCTCGTGACCCTGTGCTCCCAACTCAGCCCACCCTTTCCTTCTGCTCCACCTCAGAAAATTCCTCCAGCATCCATGATTGGTACACAAGCAGAGTGCTCAGCAACACCCATAAACCCTCTTCTGATCAGCACAGCCCATGCTGGCACACCCCTCATTCCACAGCTTTTTTCACATATCTGACTACAAGAAATTAAATGAAAGAAGTTTCCAGCAAACTTTAGTATGAGTGTGGGCTTACATCAGGTTCTTAAATGAGTGCAGTGTGGGTTACTGCAATTAACTGCCCTAATCATTTTATAACACCAGAACATCACACCATGGTATTTGCAAAAAGGAGAAAAGTATTTTTCAGAATCACTGAAGTCCCCATCAACTTAAAATCCTTCTGGAAATTGCTTCTTCACTCTATTTTAATCTTTTTATAGAAGTAACACATTTAACTGGTGCTGGGATGCTGAACAAGTAATGAAAAGGTCAATCCTAGCAACTAGAGCTATTTCAGTCTGAGGTATAATACCATACGTATCTATATTAAAAACACTTTAGCAAGGTTGCAAAGCCAGGTGTTCAATAGTTCAGAGATCTGCTGAGCTTTTGTGTTGCTTCCTGAAAAGCCTGTATGATGATACAGTTGAATTACATGACCACGTCTTATTTTTCTCCAGAAGTTCCCCATCCTATTCAAGACACAGAAAAAATGACAATATTACATTTCATCTCCTGTGACCAGTACTTGCCCTTCTGCTCCTCTTTACTGCACACTGTGCAGTAAAGCATGCACTAAAGAAAAAATATTTCTTTATGGCTTCTTCCAGTGCTCAGCTTTTGCATCCAAGCACTTCAAACAAATTATTCTCACAATAAAACAGGGTGATGAGGTGCTTTTACTGTGTACACAAAACAGACTCTGCGCCTAAGATAACGCGCTCCAGACCTTCATCTCAGCCAGCAAACGGCAACTTTCAGAACTCTTGACATGATATTTGGTTCTTGACACAGAACAATTCATGGTCAAAACTGGCTTAAGGGGGAGTCCAAGACTCTGGGCACTGAGCAGAACTGACTGAAAAATAATGGACATAGAAATAGCAGATGGTGCTGACTCATTCTCACAGGAACCCAGGGTGGGCACAGGTAACAGGCAAGGCTCAAACTCCCCTCCCAAACACCTTCCCCCTTCTCCCTGCAGTTCTCAGCTTCTCCTGCACTCCCCTTACCTCCCCCACACTCAGGCTCAGGGGTGAAGGGACTCCTGCAGCAGGAGGAGCAGCCACTCCCTGAGCACAGCCAGTGCAGGGGTGAGCACTCAGCTGAGGCATCCCCTAATCCTGCACTCAAGGGGCAACAAAGGCCCAGGAGGCCACCTTTATCCCACCACACCACACCACATCCTGCCTTCCCCTCTGGGCCTCACCATTTCTCCTGCTTTTGTGTGGTTTCACAGGCCTGCCTGTCTTAAAGTTAGCTACTCTTCCATGTCCAACTCTTGAGACTTTTCACTCCTAGTTCTCTTTTCCCATCTCTCCATTGAGCTTCTATCCTTTCTGCAGACCAACCACAGTCATCCTCTAGTTCATGGGTATCATATGGAAAAGGATGTGGAAAAGCTCATTTCTGGGGAGATAGCTGCCTACCCTAGGAGCCAAGCTCAGACATTGTCAGGATGAACTGGGAGGCAGCTACCAAACCAAATAATTTCATTCTGCAAGACTGGAAAGCAGGTTAAGACCTCTCACTTGGTCAGGTTTGGATGGCTCTTCCCCACAGAAGCAGAGGCCATCACATTAAACCAAAACGTTGTGTACTAGAAAGCTTACTCCACAGCCCAGTAGTCTTAGACCTCTATAAAGAAAAGTTTATAAAACAAAAAGTATATAAATACAGGTGCCATTGTTGCTGAAGCTTCCCAAAAACATCTGGCTAGACGCAGATGTGCAAACTGGAAAGTTTCAGTCCACAGTACTTACAGCCTGCTGAGGTTTACAAGAAGGGACAATGGACCACTTTACCTGAAGGTGCAGCTCCATCTCTGACTGTGCAGATAATCTTCTTTAAACCCCTGGAGCACAGGCAAGTGGCAGCAGTGCTTCCAGCAGGCCAGGGTGCCTGACAGGGCACCCCAGGGGCCCAGACTGTCACTTGGGCTGGCCACACACACAGATGTTCCAGTTGCTGTGGAAACAGAGGTGGTGTCAGCACTAAGATGCAAGTGGGGCTGAAGGGGAGACAGAGGAACTCAAATGAACATCTGCACACGGGCTGTGAGCAACTAAAGGACACCAAGATGTCAGGTTGCATTTGTCACCACACATCCAAAAAATACACTTGCAGACTTTTAAATTTGAACTCAACACTTTTGATCTTTCCACTACTCCTTTAGTATCCTGTGCTGAAGCATGGATATTGCCATTCCATAACAAAAAAGGCCAAAAAGTGACACAAAAGTGCCTCTGCTCCCACTGCCTCCTTCCTCACCATGGGCACATCAGTCAAAGCAAGCTCTGCAGCTTTCCAAGGAACTAAAAGTAGAACATTGGAGAAAAAGTATTGAGTGTCACCGGTGATGATGAGAAAATTTTGTCACGAAAGAACAGATACCATCTGACACATGGAACAGCAGCAGTAATTTGGAAATTAGAGACCTAGGCATATGCTTTCNCATGAAACTAAAACCAAGGGCAACATACTTAAAATACTCCTACAGCAAGCGTGCAGACAGCCTGGATGCACGCTGCAGGCCTGCCCTCTGAGCTGGACTGGCAGAGCTGCCTGCCCTGGGCTGGACCTGGAATGTGCCTGTGGATGAGCACAGCCTTCAGCATTAGCCTGACCATCCCCTCCTCGAATGCCGACACCTCCAGTGCTCCGTGTGTGACATCTCTGGTGAGACACACTCAGACATACCTTGAGCAGCTCTTGTTTCATGCCAGATTGGTCAAAGTATTCCACATTTATTTTAGTGCTGCCTAATTGACTTCCCTCCCCCCAGGACAGCAATGAGCACAGCCAGAACATTTATTTGTTTGATGCAATGTGATTTTCAACCAACTGCAGAAAAATTGACTTCTCACTCGGGCTTTCAAGGACAAAAGTGACAGTGCAGACAATATTTATCTGAAAATAGCCCCGGCTGCCCCTCCCCACAGCCCTGCCTTCAGGCAGCTGTCCCTGGGTGGTGGCTGCCCAGTAATTGACCCTGCACTAACGAAGGGGGAAGAGCCCTCCTGGCACAGAGCAGCACTGGGTCGGTGGCAGTCACAGGTGGTTAACCAGGACAGCGTTCAGGGATGCTGATTTGGCTCTGTCACAGCTCCCCCCGGGGAGCTCACAATAAAGATAACAGCCTCAAGGGCCCACGAAGCATCAACCACCAGCTTTACAACTTTCTCTTTTCACCAGCCACTCCCCACCCTTTCCTCACTCTGTCAAAACCTCCAGTTTCAAACAAGCTCCTGGTGTCAAAACAAGAGATTTGATACCAAACCACGCAGCAGAAATGCTTTTGCTCTGCAGTTGCTCTGCACCACCCTCACCCCAGTGACACAATCCTCTGAAATCAGGGACCCTCTCTCCTCCCAGGGCTGTTCCAGGGAGCACAGCAGCAGTGCCACAGCACAGCAGACAAGGGCACAGAGGTTTTGCTGTGCACAAAACAGGCACACTGAGAGGAAGCCTCTAGAGGGAATGCAGCCCTAGGAACAGCCAAGAGCAGCAGAGGCAGTTCTGGGGCTTCTCAATGACACTGTCATGGTTTGACCCACGTGCCATCCCCCCTGCACCTGTGCATAAAGGGGGAACACGGATTCTGCATTACTAGCAAAAAACAAGTGTTTGAGAAAGGATTTTGATGGTGAAAGGGACTTAATGGAGCATTTCACATGAAAAAAAGAAGAGAATAGGAACAGTGACACTTGCAGAGGAAAAAAAGATTAATATGGGCATTAAGGGGGCATTACTAGCCCAGCAGAGGGAAGAGTAATAAGCAACCAGGCTGGAAGAAAACATGTGGGAGTTACATAGGTAGTCTGGATAATCAGACAACATATGGCCATTTTAACAGAGAGGCTTTCACGAAGTCAATGAGGAATGAATTCTGCCACAAAGCCCAAAAGCACAGAAAGTTGATTTAAAAGGATAGACAAATCCCAATGAGTTACACATATTCCTCAGAAACCAACATGCAGAAGGCATAATGTGACTTCATGCTAAGGCTGCAGCAGCTGCACTGGGACTGGAGCATCAGCCCTTGCAGTTCAGGTTGCATCTATTTTGACCTGCTGCCCTTGTGCTCGGCTGTTCACCTGCAAGAAACTGCCAAGCTCTTTCCTCATCACACCAGGCTCTGCTGCTGTAAGAAGGTTAAGGGGTGGCAATGAACTCCTCCTAAACCTGCACCCTCTAAAACAGCCATAGAGCTGAGCAGGTGAGGTGATCCCAGAATCTGGAAACACAAGCAGGGAAGGCACTCCCACCCATTTACCTCCCTCCCGACTACTCAGCATAATCCCACTGTCATCCTGAAGTGGCAGCTTGCATAAGGCAATCACTTGGAGTATTTCAGGTTAAAACCTGCCCAAAAGTCAAGACAAAGCTCACTTAGCACAGCAGACCCAGCTAAAGCTGTGCACCAGCCCTTCAGCAGCTCAGGGGCTGGGCAGCAAACCCCAGGAGAGCCCTTACACTTCTGAGTGAGGCTGCTTCTTCCAGGATATCTCAGGGTGTCACCCCAGGGGTGACTGTCCCCTCTGCAGCAGCATGACCTGCTGTCATCCTCACCCTCAGTGAACAGAAAGGGCTCTTGCCTAACATCTGCAGTGAGGAAAACAGCCAGGTGAATGCAAGATTCTTCATTTTGGCACTCTAAGCAGGGAGTGTAAGGCCTCTGCTGAGCACAGACATCCTTTTTCAGTCTCGTATCTATCGAAATGAAATGTCACAGCTCTTTCCTGCCTACTGGTTTGACACTCAGTCAAGACCCCCAGAGCCTGCAGTCCCACACATTTGCACCTCCTGCAGGGCTTTAGCCCTGCAGATGAAGATGAAGACTGGAGTCAGAGTCAGGATTAGCATTTGAGGCCTTCAGGATCGTGTGGCTAATAAAAGCCAGGAAAATATTACAAAAGAAACCAGGAGTTGTTTCAGAATATTGAGACGCGTGACAGGGAACAAAAATCCTCCTCAAACTCTTCAGCAGAAGCTGCGGTTTGGGTTTGACAAGACAATCTCAGGTTTTACGGAGACTTTCAAAACTTGGGCCAAGGTCAGGCACAATACAAAAGAAAACAAGTAAATATTCATGCCTGGCTTTATGTCTCTTTATAAAAATTCAGTCCAGCTTCAGTCCTAATTTTCTTATCATTTCTTAGCATTGTTGTCACCCTGTATGAACTATGTGCTATTGATGTATGTGCCCAGTGTAAAGATTAATTGAAGAACCACAATTCAGGAGGGGTAACTTAATTCCCTTCTGCAGGTGCTCTGCAGTATTTCATATGACTTGTGGCCAGGAATACTTTATTAGTTTCATGCAAGAAGACTCATGGCAAGTGCTGTTGCTCAGCCTTTGCTTGCTGGAGCTGCTGCACAAATTCCAGATCCCAAAAGAGGCTGGGGAGGGGACAAGACAGGGAAGCTGTCAGGAAGTGCCTGTTAAAGGACAGAAAACAGAGCTTTAATAGATCAGGATGGGAGGGCAAATGGACAATCCTCTGTTTTAGACTGAGAAGGATGCTCACAGCAAGGGTTGGGGCCATGGTACCATTGCTTCTGGCTCACAAGCTAGCAAAAATAGAGTTTGTGGGGTGGAGTTTTCCTTTCAGTTGCTTGGTGCTTTCAAGAATAAGAATCAAGCCTGATACATCCTCTTAGTTTTGGGAATAATTATCCAACAGCTTGAAACTCCTTCACCTAATTTGGACAAAAGCAAAGCAAAGATTATCAAAATAATCCTGCTGGTACAAAAAACTTTACAGAATTGCATTAATAGATGTTGTGCCACTACTGGAAGCATTAAAAATAACCCAACAAAAGACAGTCTTATTCTGAGGACAGGGGAGTGAAGCTTTGCAGGCACAGAAAGCTCTGCCTGGCCAGGGGATGGTCTCAGCTCAGCTTCAGGTGCTCCCAGCACCTGTACTCACATTTCCACACTGCTCAAGAACAGAGAGCAAAAGAACGTTTTCAAGCCACCCTTCCTCAGCCTCTACTGGGCTGCTCACTAGACTTGGTTTAATATGGTGGAAGTTTTATTCAGGCAGTCAGTGACCTTGTCTATCCCCAAGGCAATGACTAACCAGTTTCTGGATATTTCTGCAAAGGTCAGACCCCTCTGTGACCCCTGTCTGAAAGGTGCTAACGAGGAAACAAAACAAGAAGCTTAGACACAGGTTGCACCCAAAGTCAAGAAGAAGGTAAGACATTGGTTAAAACAGATTTTCAAAATACATATTTAGGGAAAAAAACCACGTCCAATTGGAAATTTTGGCAGCTGGCAATCAGTTTTAGAATTTGAAAGCTCTGAATAAGTGTCCACATAAATGTGTTTTTACATCAGCTCCTACAGTCAGATCTCAGTCCTGCAGCTGAATCAGAGCTCTGCTCACAGCGCAGAAAGTTTTACAGGTCTCACCAAAACAGCCTTTTTTTGGTAATTTCATACAAATGCCAATTTCGGCATGCAAATTAACTGCATTAAATGCCAACTCTTGGAAGAGCTGGATATCCTCAATTCCCAGTGAAGTCAAGAGAGTCAAAGAATCCATGAAGGCACAGGATCAGAGTAAATTAGAAATTGGATGATTACCATGTTATGAAATCCCAATACATTCAGTGAGTTAAAGCTTCTGAAGAGTGGAAGTGTAGCCAATAATAGGAGCTAATAGTTCATTCCAAAGAATTAGAGGAAACTAGGGGCAGCCAAATTCTGTGTTTCAGCCTAAATATTATTAATGTGTTTCTACAGAGGTGGGGAAAAAAGTCAGCTGTAAGTATTCTCTAGGTACAATAATTACGGCTCCACTGTGACATGTCTCTGTAGACATTTATTTTCCATTAACAGAGGATCAGAATTACAGTTTAATTATTCATAGGGTTCTAAAGAGATACTCTTTTATTCAAAAAGTCATTGACTGGATTACAGGAAAAGTCCACCAAGCTCCCATCCACTTTAATAAGGCAAAGCAACAGACAAAGGGCAGCCTCAGGAGAGAGGAGGGAGAGGAAGACGGGAGGGCATTGCCACTGGCAGGGATGTCACCGCAGGCCAGACTCCGGGAACACAGCCTGGGTCACCTTCCTCTGTCCCCGCTCCCCAGGGAGGAGGATTCACCTGCACAGCCCCACACTGGCACACGGCTGTGTCCCAGCCTGGCTTTTCCATGGAGGCCACACAGGACACAGATCTCCTCGACAGGCAGAGTTCAGCTCCTGACTCCCTTTACATTCCTTTGAAAGTCTCAGACTTGGATCATCCCTGGACATACAAACACCCATTCCCAAAAGCCAAGGCACGGCAGCTTTAACACAGCGCACAAACACTGGACACGGGCTGAGTCCCGGCACAAAAAGCTCCATCACGCCAAGGGCTCCCCCGTGTCCGGGAAAAGGGGCCCGGCCGTGCCCACAGAGGCGCCCGGGAGCGGCGGCCGCCCTGCCGGGACCGCCCGGCCTCCGGCGCTGTCGCTGATGTCTGGTGCCCTCTCCTGGCACCACCGGCCACTCCACCCGGTAAATCCTGCCCAGATCGTGACAGTCGGGATATTTCAGAACGTGTTTTCAGGGCTGTGTGGAAATGAATTAAATCGTACGCTTCGATATGCAATTGTACAGCAGATGAGCACGAGGTACTGATAGAATAACTACAGATTTCCTTACATTTGGGGAAACAAGATTCCTGCTTCCCAGAGGAACAGACAGTTTAATCTGGATTACAAATTTCCTAACGTTCACAAAAGTGTTTCAATTTCCTTTTTATAAACACTTCTGATTAGTAAAGAGCCCTTCAATTATTTTAGAACTTCTCCTCAACCAACAAATAATGCAAATATCTAGATTTTTTTTCTCTGAATTTATCTTAAAGAGCTGGATAATTTCTCCTGGAATTGGGAGTTAACTCCCTGAACCAGCTAACTATTTCTAGGACATGTAGCTGCAAGTGATAGATTTAAAAACAGAGATAATGTACATGCTCCCCCAGACAGAATCATTCTCTGTTTGAAAGCCTGTACAGAAGATTACTGTAAAGAGCATTGCTGTTTCACTGAATATTTGTGCAGGATTGGTATCCTGCAAAATCCTGGTCAAGACACCACAGGAGCAGCTCACAGAGACAAAATTTTAGTGTTTAAACCAAAGTGCATTACCTACTGTCCATGAATAGAACTCAATTTAACACACAAACATGTATCTCCAATTCTTTACTTTTAAACTAGTAGAATTTTAGAACTGGCCTACTTACAAGTCCCTTCACTATTAATTATATGAACGTTAATTACACATTAGCTCCCCAACTGCACATTTTCTGTTTTATACCCACAACTCACACAAGCAATCATAAGCAAAACTTCAAGTTGGAATTTTCAAGAGCTTTCATGTGGCTGTTGAAAAAAAAGGACTCTTATTCCAGATCACTAGGACAAAATAGTCTTCAAATGTGCTCATGAATAAAAAGTCATGAGGAGACATCCAGAATTCAAGGTTTTCAAGGAACCCACCATTAACTAACTGAGCTTGCTGTCACAATCAAAGCTGCTCTGAGTTGAGGTGCTGACAATAATATGATCATAAGATAGTAATAATGATAATAGTCACAGAAGGCCACTGCAGCCCCAGGTTACACAGAGCTATTTGCAAGCTGCAAAGCAAGTTTTGAAAGAGAAGTTTGGATACAATAACTTAATCAGCTTCCAGTCAAACTTGGAGAAAAATACTCCAGCACATGTTGATGGCCAGTGTTTATCTGCACCTCCTCCTCCAAAGCTCTGTGTGAGCTCACAGACCAGGGTCCTCTGTGCCCACGGCTGCTGCTCATGTTTTCCCATGCTGGACTGGGATTCCAGGCCTCACCATCACCTGCAGGGGCTCAGCCTGGAGACTTCACTCCCTCTGGGTAGGTGCTCTTCAAACAGGAGATGTCGATGACACACACAGGAGCTTAAAACATTACAGCCACCTCATCATGAGCTCACTCAGTTGCTTTAGCAGCATTTCTCTCTCCAAACCCACCTTACTCTCAGGCCCAGCCATTCCAACCTTGGCCTACAAAGACCACCTTGCCCTGCCAGTGTTCTCCAGGGAAAACAACCCTGCTCCCAAGGAGTCTGTGCCAGAGATGAGAGAAGGAATGATGCAATGGGGAGGACAAGCTTTTGGGGAGTTTTCCATTTCTAACTGGTGTTTTATATTCCAGGCTCAGTCCTTGGTGCCTTTTGCATTAACTAGCCCCTTGCCAGGTCCTTTTTTCTTTCCTAATGTGCTTTATCAGCTCTCCAGCTGAACAGGCTGAAATGGAACAGGGCAAACACAGTGAGCCCTCAGCCCTTGGTCCCCAGTCATGCTCATCACTCCTCCACCTTCCCCTAGGCCACAAGAGCTGCCTTTCCTCATATCCCAGTTTCCCTGAGAAATGCCACCTGGGGAATACAGTGGGCTACAAAGCAGCAGCATGGCTGGGCCCCTCAGCCTGCTCAGCTGAGCTACACTGGGCTGTGCAGGAGCAGAAGCTTCTCTCCCCTGCTTGGCAGGTTTTCACAGATTTGATATACAGACTTTAAAAAAGCACCTTCAAAGTCCCATCCCTCTGGGTCAGAATGTAGGTAATAACACCAAAAAACCAATAAAGGCCCAGTGCATTCCAACAGAGCTCAACCTGTGGAGCTCTCTCCAAGCCCAAGAGAAGGTCCAAGGGAATGACAGGAACATGGCAGGCCCCAGATTCTACTAGCACTGTCAGATGCTCCTCAGGAGGACTTACTGTCAAGGCAGAGCTTGAGAAAAAATAAACTAATGAACTGTTTTCAAGTGACATGCAGCTGAAGTCAGCTGGCCTTTAGTGAGGCCTTCCATCCCCTCAGCACACCCTACCACTCCCAAAGAGAAATCAAGGGAAAAATAAAAATGAAAAAAAAAAAATAGGAAAGCCACCAGTTGTGATGAAAGGGGAAAGGGAGCACCCTTTCTGAGGGGTGGGGAGAGTGCTGTGCCCTCCCCTGGCAGGGGGTGCCATCTCAGACCCCAGCAGAGGAGATCTGCTCCTTCTCAGAGACCAGCCCTCACCGTGGGCTTCAGGACCACCTGCCTTGATCAGCACAGCCAGAGACACTTATTAGAGAATATCCATTAAACAGGGGAAAGCTGCACCTCACTGCAGGGTTAAAATATTGAAAGGAGAGTGCCTGCCAAATTCTAGGAACACAAAATGCCAGACCTCCCATATTTTTATTGCAGACTTCTGCAATAGGAGTCACTCCATTAGTCCCCACCAAAAAACTGTTTGTTTCCATACTTAGGTCCCTCAGCTTAACAACTTTTAAGGGAGCCCTTTCACACTCTGGAAATCAAGCCAGGCTGGAATGCAAGTAGGTGGTACATGAGGTTTATATTAACTCTCATATGTCTAAACAAAAAAGGTGTCAAGCATTGAAAGTCATCAACTACAAAAGGTCTCACAATTTAATGACAAACACACTCCTTGTATTTCATTCGAGATGATTAAATCAGTAGTGCCTTTGCCCAGACCCAGACAGACCCTTCAGAGAGAGCCCAGAGCTACTGACCCTCCCAAAGAGCAACCCCAAGTGTTCTCAGGGTGCAGCCCACAGTCACAGATGTTCCCCTTCACATTTGAGTGTCCTCTGGGCCAACAGGACTTAGCTCTGTAAGGAGCAATAAACATGCATGTACTTGCTACCCTTAGACCCACAAAATACACTGAAATTATTTTAGGGCACAGTTCCCAAAGAACATGAATTCTTCACAAAAGTGGTTTTCTCCAGAAAAAGTCTGGTGCCTAGTTAAAGTCTCTGCATTCTTATCTTCCCTTCTCCATCTGCAGATTTTCCTTTATATTTCTCTTTTGCTTCTAATAGAAAGTAAATGGCCCTAAAATGACTACTTTGTCTATCTCTTAGAGGAAATAAATTTCCACAATCAAAAGCTTAACTTCATTAATGGAACCACAGAATTTTAAATTGAAAGTATCAGTCAGTTAACTCTGGGGAACAGTCTGCTAAACCACCTGGCTAAAACCCCATGCTTCCCCAGGATTGCAGGCTGACATGTACACCTATGCTAAGTCCCATTTCAGCCTCTCCTTCTGACCTCCCTGGCTCCAGCTCTTCTCAGGCAGCTTCTCCAGCAGGAACTGAAGCCAGCTGCCCTGAAAGGACTGAAGGGAAACACCTCTTTAGGTTAATCATACAGTGATTGATGAATAGTCTCAGTATAGCCCTCCTGCGAAGTGGAGGCAGACGTTACCACAAATAGCAGTGACATTCATTCATCTTCTCTTTTGTTTGGTTGTTTTTTAAAACAAAAGTTTCAACAGAAAACTCTGAAACGCCCAGAAACGTTCCTCCCTTAAAGCACCTAACAAATAGATTCCTCCTTTCATTCTGGTCATTCCACTAAAATCAGGATGGGGAAAGGACCTGTTTATATCCCAGATAGACAGGGATCAAAGCCATAAGACAGGAAGAGTTTAAGCTTCTGGCCCTCCAGGGATGAAAGGTTTTCTCATTCAGAAAATCTTCTCCTCAGTACTCACCCAGCACAGCAAAGGCCCAGGAGCAGAGAGCAGCAGCAGCAGAGACAAGCCTTTTGGTCCTGCCCTTGGTTTTTAGGCTTGTGCTCCCAGCAGCCCTGGGGAGGCCATGTTCAGTGGGAATGGACACACCTGGAGCAGCTGCACCTGAAGCCACACCTGCTCTCAGTTAGTGTCTTAATGAGGATTTAACAATTAAACAAAGAAAGATCTTTACAGTCCCAAAGCAAGGACCAGGAAGGTGGGGTTGGAGGCCCACAATTTTGAGCAGGCCCATGGCTCAGCATAGTTCAGGGGTGACAGCCTCAGTTCCCAGCCTGCTCTGAGGGAAGAGGGCCAGGCAGGGTCACCAAAATAAACTCAATTGTCAGTTGTGTGGAGGAGCAGGGGCTGTCAGTGTCCTGGCAGCCTGGCACAGTGGAGCTGCACAGAGCCCACAGCTCCAGTGCTGCCCAGCTGTGTGTGCTCCAAGACTCACCTCCAGTGCCACGGGCAGACCTGCAGGGATGTACCAGGGAGATTGTTCTGCTCAGGGCAGCAAAGAGCTGATAAAGTACTGGAATGGTCTGCCCAGGAGGTGGTGGAATCACCAGCCCTGGAAGTGTTTATAAAAAGACTGGATGTGGCACTTGGTGCCATGGTTTAGTTGAGGTGTTAGGGCAGGAGTTGGACTCAGTCTTAAAGGTCTCTTCCAGCCTTGTGATTCTCTGAGCTGCCCTTGGGGCTTCTCCAGCCCCAGCTGGAGGTGGCTGGGGGGTCAGGGAGGAGGAGGCTTCTCAGAGAGCAGCTCTGGGGGTTATGAGGGACCTGATACATAACCAGGGTCCTCCCAGATTGATTTCTTTCTCCTGTTCAAAATCAGCATCCCTCAATGGAGCAGTTCTGGTGACATAGGACGGTTCACTTTCGTGCTCACTATCTCATGGTTGCTTGTCCCCCTTGCTCTTTAGTCCCAGGCACAATTATCTCCATCCTATTCTGAAAATGCAGCTTGTGAAATCCATGACTAAAATATTTCCAGGTCAGCCAAACTCAAATTCTCATATGTCAGCTTTATCCTGTGGGGGATATGCCTTATTATTCAGATACCAGTTGGTTGTGATTAACATAGCAGGGGACAGAAATGCTGAGCCACTTTCTTGCAAAAACCTGTATTCCTGAGATACCTGTACAGAAAAATGTGCCACTTTGAGATTATGCTAAATTAACAAGTTTCAAGCAATCTTCTGAGCATCTCGATTTTCTTGCTGTGTCAATGGAGCCAAAATCATAGCTTAATTAAGTGCATTTATCCTGCCTCTGAATTTGATTGGGGAGAATTATTACAACCAAGGCTTGGACCCTGTTGTGTCAATTACAGCCATAAAGACTTTCAAACACAGCTCCTGCTTCAAAGGCTATTTTCTCTCCCTACCAACAGAGTGCTTGCTATTCCCCATTTCCCAGAGAGGGAACTGGGCCACTGCCAGCCTTTTGCCTGAAAGTGGAAGGGGAAAATATTTCACCACCAGCTTGAGTTCAGTGGGAGCAAATGTTGGGCATGGTGATCCCAGTGAGGATGTTCTGGACACCCACCACATTCTGGAAAGGCAGGCGAAGAGAAGGGCCTGGCTGTGACTTTTGTGAGTGTCCTCAGAGCAGAGGATACCTGGCAGCCACAGGGTGTCTGCAGCAACACAAGGTGAGATCTTGCAGAGGGTAAAACTGCAGCTCCTTCCTGGGGCTGATGGTCACAGACAGCAGCTCACAAGGGGATTTATTGTGCAGGACTCCTTCTTTGCCATCATAGAGCAGCAAGTTCCATTTGTCCCCATGTCTGACTCCCTGAAGGGGAATGGACCCCTCCAAGTGTCTGCTTTGGCCCCCTGCTCTGCCTTGGCCACCATATTCCACTTTGGGAAACAGGAATTTTCAGAGGCTCAGGTCAAGTGCTGGATGCCTGACACCCATTCAGGAAAAACGGGACTGTGTGCATGTAGTGGAGATAATTGTTCTCTGATCTCATTGCTGCTGATCTAAACCAGTGTGAATTTGCACTGAAGATGAAGCAATGCTTGCATGGAGCCAACCTATGTGAGAGGAAACTCAAGGTTCATGCCTGCAGCTTGTATTTAACCATGCTGCCCCCATGGATTGCTGTGTATGACCCATGAAGGTAACACATTGTATAGTGCTGGAGCCAGATAAAACAGCATCTGCTGTCCTTTCCTGTGCTGCTGGACACTCATTTGTACCCAGTGGCACAGACTGACTGAAAAACAGACAGGCTGAAAAACAAAAGCATGTGCGTGGCTGTGCTCCTGTATGGCTACATTTATTCCTGAATATTGTCATCTATAAAATGTTCCTGAGCAGGGGAACAGGTGACCGGCAATACCTGACCATTTTCTCAACATGGTCTAGTCCCAGCTGATCAGCATTTTGCTGCTGCAGAGCAGCCCCTTTTCTCCCCTGCTCACCCCATACAAGTGCAGTAGGTCCAGAGGCTGGAGAGGACTGTAGCTATAATTTACATGGTAGCTGGCATCTCCCCCAGTGCTCTCAATTCTGCAAAGACTTCTTAATCATGAATGGTTCTATGCAGCAGTTTTTGAAATATGTAAATCTTTCTTTCT
>VZDJ01000033.1:1473887-1508441 GCA_008694505.1 Cyanoderma ruficeps | reverse complement strand
TCTATCTTTCTTTCTTTTTTACTCTCTCTCTTTCTCCCTTTCTTCCTCTCTTCCTCCCTCTCTTTCTTTGCGTTCCTTCCTTCTCAAGATCAGACCATTACTGATGACAGGAAATTCTTTCCTGTAGGTTATACCTTCAAGTGTTCCCCATAGTCAGGGCACAGCTGTGACTGTCAGTGGAAAGCAAGGACATGCAGCACAGTTTGGCAACTTTCAAAATGTGTTTCAAGATTGGATCTGTGGCTGTGGCACATGTCACTTGTTCTGGTGACAGACCAGGCTAAAATAAGTGCCTGTCCCAAGAAGGGACACACACAGAGGCTGTCACTGCTGCAGCCCAGCCAAGTGTCCTTTCCAGAAGGGTCTCACCATATAGTGCCATGCTCCACGTTGGGTGAGGTCTGGAGCAAATTGCCAGTTGCTAATGAAATGTAGAACTCTCTGTTTCTCTCAATTTTTTTAAGCAGAACCAAAGCTACAAAATATTTGATTTTTATTCAGATACATATACTTTTTACACCCCAAAGCAGTTGAATAACAAAGTGAAGAATAAAGTTTTAAAGAAGGAGGAGCAATTTAGGTGAAACCAGAGAAATGAGTCTAAGTTCTGCATAAATACATTGACAGGAATAAGCCCCATCCTAGATCCAGGGAGATGACTAAAGATAGAAAGGCCTGTTTTGTATTTTAATATTACACTTATTACTATTTTAATCAAAGCATTTTGGTCCACAATTCCCCATGGTTACAGAGGTTCTTTTTTATCCTGAACTGTGCTTTGGAGAAGAGGCTTGTCTCTCTCTCATACTCAGTGACAGGAAAATGACGTATATTAAAAAAATATTTTTGAAGCCAAGTTGTCAAGGTTTCAAATTTCTCACTATGTAACCAATTCTCACAAGATGCCAGATCTTGGAAATAGGGGTCAGAGACTTGGAGGTTTTCCCACCCTTAATATTTACATTTGCAAATGGTTTGCAGCAGAACATTCTGAGAAGTGGTCAGTGATTTTCCCATGTTTGTTTATGCAGGGTGACACTGTGGCCAGCTAGCTCATGAAATAATAATGAGCCTGTTTCAGTGTAAAACACAAAGAACTGCACTTTCCACAGAGTCCCAAGTCAGATGTGGCTATCTGTCACTTTTGTAGCTGAACTGAATCAAGTTGCTGCAACCTTCAACCTGTATTATCTTTCCCTCCCTGAATTGCATGATGGAGTTAATTTAAATTACTACAGCAAACAACCACGGCCCTGGTGGTGCTGCTGTTGATGAAAGTGTGCCTTGGAGCACTGACCAGATCACACACACGTGGAATGAAGCACTGGAGCCATACAGTGGGCAAAATCCTGGCCTTGGCAAAGTTAATGGTAAATGTTTTGGTATCAATATAAATAGGCCTTCTCTGTCCTTCCTTGCAGGGAATGAGATAGGAGGAGTGACAAAAAAAAGGAAGGTGATAAATCCTGAGTGCACAGTCACCAAATGTAACTGGTTACACAGTGGCAGCAAACTAGAGAGCTCTACACAGCCACTTGTTTGGCGTTAGAGATCACCCTTTTTCTGCAGGTCGTACACAGAGTTAAGTTCTGAAAAGGACTTTCTAAGAGAAAATGTGTTGAATCTTGAGAATCAATCATAGAAATCATTTCTGGAAGTACCCTGCCCATTACCAATTTCACCCACACATGAGATGACAACATCCTTCTTTTGGTGTATAGCCTGCACCCACAGGTCACAGATTTTAGAAAAAGCCCAGTGATTGACCTCACTAACACAGACAGTGAGCTGTGAATGTTCTGTGCCCCACAGATGTGGGTACCTGCACGGCACAGCAAAACAGCTGCATCATTCCTCAAGGGGATGAAGATTGAAGGGATGGCAGCACAGACCAGGGGCTCTGCCCTGAACCCCTTCTTTGCCTTGAGTTCCTGCTTGTACTTGGAATTTCCAGTGTGCAACTTCCTAGGATGAAAAGCTACAGCTCCTCAGCCTGTCCAGAAGCTCTGACTGTTCCTCTCTGCCTTTGGCCCTGGACACACGTTCAGACTGGTTTTGCACATTTCCCAAATTTGGTCACACCATCATCAGGAGGACACAAGCAGTCACTGGGGTGTTCAGTCTTCCTCAATGGCTGAAGCAGATAATGAAAGACATCTGTATTCCTGTTGGGAAGGGTTTCCCAGCCTTCCCTGAGTAATTGATGTCAGCATCAATACAGCACTTTTTGCTGCTACGGCTCAGTAGCATTTATGGTAGGTTTCTTCTTGAACTATGCTTTCATTTCTTTTTTTCCTATTTCCTGCTCTTAGAATCTTGTCCAGTAAATTCCTTGTTTGGGTTTTATGGACTTTTTGATCATATGCCTTAGAAGATAATTCTTTTGGGATGTCACAAGCGTAGAGGAACTTGAAAGAATTACCATTGTTGACAAGATGTTTGGCCATGGACAAGTGTTCCTCATTAAGAACAGGTTCTGTTTTCTACTTATAAAAACAAACTTCCTGCACGCTCCAGTTACAAGGAAATGGCCTTATTTTTATAAGGATGGTTTATGTTTGAAGCCAGCAAGGGGCTCAGTCCTTGTCTGGCCTTTTATCACGTTCATGGTTGCTTTCCCTTGCCCTTGCAGAGCTTAAGAGAAACTCCTCTCAGTACACCATCAACCTTTGACCCAAAGCAAAACAAAAGTACCTTAAAAATAATCTTGTGTGCTTGCTGCAGGCTAGCACAGAGCTCCACATCAGAATGAGGTCCAGAGTAATTCCATTATGCGTTCCTGCTGGCTCTGCCCTTGCCTTGCATTATTAATAAGAATTTATGACTCTTCTGCCATGTTCCTCATCTTGCAGCACATACACTGATGCAAATGGAATTCCAGGAGCAATGGCATGGACTGCCTGGGGTTACCCAGGAAAGCTGTGATAGAACCCAATATAGAGCCTGGCTCTCTTGGGTCTCATTTGAATTTTGTTTTTTTCCTTCTTAGTGCCATCTTCACCAGCCCCCCAGGCTGGCGCTTGGCACAGCTGACTGAAAGGGGTTGGCAGACAGGAGCAATCCTACTGAAATGAATGGAGTTGTTGGAAGGCTTAAAACCAATCATCTGGATAAGTTACCTGATGTCACACAGGGTGAAGACATTGGAGGTCTAAAGTTCTGCCTAAATCCTGGCAGAAGGCATGATGCAGTAGCCATTAAAGCATGTCCTTAATTAAAACCTCCCTGTCTGATCCCAGGGCAATCAGGCATGTGAATGTTTGTTTAGGGCTTGTCAGGATTAGTTGTTGCCTGCCTTGTTACCCAGAGCTAAGTAATCCACACATTTTCTGCCTGGCTTTGGACCACTCCGGAGCTGTTTGCAGAATTAACAAGGATTTATGGCCACACTGCAATGGGAAGATTCTTGGGCCCCCACTGTGCTGGTTCTGGCAGCTGTGCCCACCTCACTCCTGTGTCTGTAAGCCTGGACATTTCTGCCTTGCTGCCATCAGCCTTGCACACTCGTGTACCCTCAGAAAGGTCTCCCCTGCTCTCAGCAAGGCTTTTAGTCCTCTTTATTTTCCATAAATCATCTTCTAAGTTCCTTGTGACGTAAACACAGGGTCTGAAAGGGGTGAGATGTTGACAAAATCTTAGCTTGCTTTTATAGCTTCAAAACAAAGAAGGATGGTCAAATGTTTTACATTAAACCTGTTATTTGCATTGTAATGACTCCTGTTATTTATTTTTAATCTTTTGTTAAGGATGTTGAGAAGGGTGCAGGTAATGGGAAAGAAGGGAAGCACATTTAAATAGTTTCTATTTTAAAGCTTTTAAAAAGGCTTTTATTTTATTTAAACCCCACACTCACACATTCTCATTACCCTTAGCCAAAAAAATGTCAAAGAACACAATCTCCCATGGAAGGGTATTTCCCTGTTTCAGGCAGCTCTCACAGCAATGAGCCAGAGTTAATTTTGGCTCCATCCTCACACACTCTGGCTCTGGCCCCAGTCCAGCAGAGCAGTCTGAGCTGTGTTTCTTGCCTGCTGCTTTCAGCACGTCCCTCTGCCTATCTTCAAAGATAAGCACGTGCACAAGGGCAGTGCTGGAGCCAGGTCAGGGGCAGCCTATGGACATTGAGCCCTTTGTACCTCTACAGCATCTTGAGGGCTTCAGAAGAAAGGTACTGCTGCACCAGTGAAGCCAAAGTTTACATGTGGAGATGTCTGTCAACTTTAAAATGTAACCCTGTGAGCCTCCAGAATGTGATGTACCCACACTTCCCTTTTTTTATTTTTTTTATAAGCAGTATGTAAAATACTATCTGCTTCAGAGTTGGTACAAAAATAATGGCTGTGCCTCTTCCAGATGAGAAGAAAAAAGCCCATGCAAACAAGCTTACACACTTACACACACAGAGTGAAAAATACTTAATGTTGAAGGATTTATAGTCTCTACTGCTGGGCCCTCCTGCTTCACGCAGATGAAAATGGGCATCTAATCACCAGCATGATGATAAAAGCATTAAAAAGCATCTGAGAGCAAGAAAAAGGAAGAGAGGTGGGCCTGATTCAAAGCAAAGAGCACTGATGTGAGGGTGGGCTCACATTTCTGAGCTGCTGGCAAAGAGACAGGGGTGGGAGCAGTTTGTGGAGCAGTTTTGGCTGCTCTGACTGAGTGGAGGGCTGGGGAAGGGAGGTGTGCATGGTGGGGATAGTTAATCATGTCTGCAGTGTTTTGGCAAGGTCAGGAGTGGATTATGTGTGTCAGGCTCTGGCTTCCCTGGCAGTTTGAGAGGGATTAGGAATTGTGCTGGCTCAGGCAGTGAGAAGGTGATGAGACTTTGTTATCTCCCATACATGAATTTTCAGTAATGAGGGGAGGAAGGACACTGGGGACTGGAGAGGAAAATGAAAAGTCTCTGCCCTTAGGCTAAGCAAAAGGAAAGCAGCATAATGAGCAGGGACATTTTATACAAAGGGTGAGGGGTATTCTGGCACCTTGTTCAGCAAGAGTCAGAAAGTAACAGCAGGTTGGTTACACTAAAAAAGAGAGCCTTGTAGTGTAGGGTAATTTTTTCCACACCTGCTAATGGACAGGATGGAAGTGGTGAAAGGAGCACAGACACCAGTATTGTACAAACAATAGGAAGCACACAGTTTACAGAGAAGCCCAGGCCCTGGGCTAGCAATCAGGAAACAGGCCTAACCAATGCATGTGTGACAGATGGCCCTATTTATTAAGTAGGGTTGGAAATGGGTCCCCAGTATCCCTTTTCCATTTTCCCTAAAGACCCTCTTTCTACTGGATCTTGAGCATGGGCAGCCTACAAAACCAGTATTACCACTTGTTAGCAGTCCCATTTTGGGGTGCTGCTGAGGGGAGCACAGGGGTGTCAGTGCAAGGCTGGGCACAGGGGGCTGTGGGTGGGCTGTCAGCACAGGCCAGGCCACTAAGGAGCTGCTGGGAGGGCACAGGGCCGTGTGGAGGCAGGTGACACCACGTGCAGGTGCAGCCCTGCTCAGAGGGGAGCTGTGTGGGTCACTGGCTGTACACACACTCCTGTTGTCAGCTGTGAAATGTCCCAGCTGTCAGTGTTCAAATTGCTGTGGTGCTGCAGCATCCCACCCCCTTGGGCTGCACTCCAATCTCAGAAATGTTTGTTAGGCCTTGGCCTTGACAAACTGGGCTCAGCTCCTCCTGAGCTGATCAGAAACACTACCCACTCCCAGGAGCTCGTGTTGTCTGATGAGCTCCTGGTTTTAACTAACAGCCTTGAAAACTTTGTTTTCTTGCTGAATGGCAACCCAAGTGGAATTATGTTTTTGTCATCAAACTGTCAAAGAAACTTGCTGACCTAAATTGCAGCATCCAGGATGGAAAATTACTGTGACTAAAGCCAACTGTCCTGTGGCCATATAAAGAGTGGTGCAAAGTGAGACCCTTTGGGCTCTCCTGGACTGCAGCAGGCTGAGACCAGCACCTCACTCTGAGTGGAGCCTCTCAGAGCAAAAGAGCTCTCAACGTTGCTGTTCCTGCAGGACCATCATCACACCACAGCAACAGAGCCTGGGCTCATTAACCCCACTCCTGGGGGCTCAGCCCTGGGGAGATGCAGAGATCTGATGTGAGTCCTTCACTGAACTCAAGGGAATTTTCACAGGTACCTTGTACCTGTTCCTGTGTGAGGGTCAGTGTGCCATGGCCAGTGTACAGTGGATGTTGCTCTGCTGGGCTCTTGAGTGCTTTAGAGTCACAAGTAAGTTAGGCCTATAAGTGAGTCATTGCTAAGCTATTGTATGCCCTATAAGAGTATTTTGTTGAATTGTTTAAATTAAGCTCTCAATTAAGTGCTGTTAAGTCTAAGAGCTATTAAAACTTTTAGGCCTGAACTGTTAGTGAAGTCCAGGGCTAAGTTTGGCAAGGGGGTTCACTCTGAACATTGTGGCTGAACAGGACAGTCTCCCTTATTCCTTCTTATCTGCACCCTTTCCCACCCTAACCCTTTTCCCATTCTCCAGCTAGATAATTTTTTGTTGGTTTTAGCTTGAGATTGATTGATTTGAGGTTTTAGTTCAGTTTTTCCTCTGTGTGCTTTAACCATCTAGTAAGCAGTAGAGTGTTGCCCTGAGTTTTCTGTCTTTTTGTCTTTCTGTAGAACTTTCTCACGCAGCTTTCTAAAAACAATATCTATTCTTAGAATGTTTCCATACTTCTCCTGTGAGAGAAGAAATGATTGATGGTGATGTCCACCATCCAGGTTGAAAAGATGGCGACCTGACCAGCCAATCTCTTGACCTCTGTACATATGTATAAATACTGGAGTCAAATTGAATTAAAAGAAGAATTTTCTAAACCATCCAAGGTGTGAGTTTCATTTCAATGTTCCTGAAATTGAGACACACCCAGCTTCGGCCTGCAACATCTGGTGACCCCAAATGTGAGGACAACAGCCCAAGCAACAGTAGAGCGAATCTTGTCAACAAGTTTGTCACATTTTCACCTTAATATTAAATCTGCTTTTGCTTGTACCTTTGCCAGCAATTTTTTGAGCAACCGAAAACATTCATTTGTGACAAATTGTTGTAGTGAGCAGGATGGGAAATGAAATCACTGACTACTTACAGAAGCATGGAGTAAGTCCAGGTCCTGAGTTCTCAAATGAATGGTCTCAGAATAATTGGCATGATTGGGAAGCTGTGGTGGAATGCCTAGAAACAGCTAGGGGCCATATAAAGGCTGGAAAAAACAAAGGAATTATTTGTAAAATGTTAGGCACCTGCCTAGAAGCTGCCTGCTAGTATAGGAAAGATCAAGTTAAACAGAAACAAGAGCTGAAAGCTGAGACAGAAGGCAGGTAAACAACTGAACTATTACTGCCCTTGGAAATAGAACAGCTGCAGAGACAGTTACAAGAAGAAAAGAAAGCAAAAGCTGAAGGAAGGGTTGAGCTGATGCTTATGCAGGCTCCAAATCCTCCTGACACTGTGCAGATTAGAAAGCTAATTGCATCCCCTGAAGATTGGGATGGAAATACACGGGGTGATCCCTGCAGTAACAGACATGGGGAAAATGATCTTTTATCTCCTTTAAATTCCCCTGTGCATGAAGTCAGACCCATTATAAAAACAGAGGTAACTGCTGGCCCTCGGGGTGGACAGAGAAATCATAACCAAACCCCAACTCTGATCAGATTCAGATGGCAAAATTGCAAGAACACTACAGCCAGGTGAAACTGAAACTGAATAGTTATGGCAAGTTTGTTTATCTGGAGGAGACAGAGTCTTATTAAGTGGTGAAGAAGCGAAAGGGTTTTGGGGTCCTGCTGTCTTTTTAACTTCTGGTGCCTACTCCCCAAATGATCCCCATTCATTCACAAGCAGGGTGGTGTACTGGGCTGGTGACATAGATGTGGAGGAAAGAGGAGAGCCTCTGATCATATCCATTAAATCTTTGAATGAGCTCTCCACTGCTGTCACAAAAGCTGCCTGTGCCCAAGCCATGCATGAGCCTCGCCCTAGTAACACTCCCATTACAGCACCTGTAAACTGTGAAATGTGAAAGACACTAATTAAGGGAGCCCCTGCCACACTCAAACTCTACCTGGCTTCAGAATGAGGTGAAATTAAAAGAGACACAGCCTTTAATGCAGAATTGGCTGGGAGTGTTGCTGCAATTTTAGAACACAGAGAAATCCCCAGCTGGGAAACACTTAATGAGTGACATCATAAATTACAGTTGAGAGATAGGATGGAGTGATTTGTCCAGTAAAACCAAAAATAAAAGTCATTATTTTAGACAAATTGACTATTCCCAGGAACCAGGACCTACAGGTCACCCATCCAGAAAACAGAGGTGCTGGAAAGAGCTATATGATCATGCATTATCATTAGACATTCCAAAAGGTACAGTTCAGAGCCAGCCCATTGGTGTTATCCAGAGCCTAACTGATACCTTCCTGAGATGAGATGTATGTATATTGTATGGCAGGCCATAGCAAATTCCACATACTCCGGGAGAAATTCACATGAGGGGGGAAATTGACTTACAGAAGTATTTAACGGCTCTAAGTTCCACTTAGCAGAAGCTCCAGAGTTTCATCGTGTTATCCAGACCCATAGGATTGGACACCCTTCCCTGCTCATCCATTCCAGCCTGGAGACTGGGCCTGTGTTAAATGCTGGGACAGTGACCCCCTGCCAGCTGAGTGGAGAGGGCCATTCCAAGTCCTCACCACAGTCAAAGTGGCCGGCAAAGACCCTGGATTCACTGCTCCAGAGTTCAGAGGGCCTCTGCTCCTGGAACAAATGGAAAAACAGAGACTGGTACAAATGATGTGGTTTGAATTGTTTTTCTCTGTTTACTATCTGCAGAATCAGTAACCATGATTCAGCTTTGGAACCAAAATTTGCATGTGGCTCTAGTCCAAAGTGTATCCGATGCTCTTCATAAAAACTGCTGTTGGGTTTGTACTCAAATGCCAAGAATTAATCAGGATAACAACTGACCATTAATTGGTGTTTTAATGAATGAGACAAACCTTAACCACAGTTGGGACCAGGTCAGTAAGGACTACCTACCTGTAACTCCAAGCAGCTTAGTTCCTGAACATTGTAAGGTTCCCTGTGTGGTGATTAATGTCACAGGAAAGGATATTCTCCCTCAGTACTGTCATTACACTGAATCTGAAACAAGGCTAGTCTCAAAAGCCATAGCAGGATTGGCACAGACACCCTGGAGAACGGTTCCCCTGCAGGGTTCAGGATGGTGTTGGATGTGTAAAAATGAAGTATAGAAAGTTTTGCCCCTTGATAAAGACTGGGCCTGTGCCCTCCAGGCTATAATTCAAACACAGCAATATTTGATCACCTCAAAGAACAAAGTGGGTGGATGAGGACTATGTAAGGACATAAGAACATCCAATAATCTCCTTGTTGATCATCCCATGATTTTCTATAGTGTAATTATGGATCCTGTTCCTTATTTAGAAGTAATGGAATTGGAGAAAGCGATTGTTAACATTTCAGCCATTATTGAACATACTGAGAGGCACATTTCAGATGTAATTGTGTTCTTACAAGAAGCAGCTCAGGGTTTGGCTCATGTGATTCTGCAAGGCAGACTGGGTCTTGATTTTCTGCAGGTCTCACAAGTGGGCATGTGCAGGGCCATTAACACTAATTGTTGTTCTTATATAGATGAGACTGGAAGAACTAAAAAGATTTGGCTGAAATTTGGAAACAAACTCAAATTTTAGAGCAGGTAACTCTTGAAGATGACTCATTGGGCTTTGAAAATAATAACCATACACTTACTTCCTGGTTATCAAACTGGACTTAGATAATACGACTGCTCATACTGGTTGTAATTGTAATTAGTGTCTGCACAATTACTTGGTGCATGTTTCGATGCTGTAGTTTCTGGTCATCTTTATGGGCTACTGCTAAATATAAGTGATAGACACTAGACAGGATAGAAATTTTTTGTCAATTCTCTAAAGAGAAGAAATGATGCCTAAAAATTTTTAGCTTTTAAAGTATTTGTAGCTTTGTAGATTTTTAATATATAGCTTAATATATAGGACTTTCTTACACTTTAGAACCATAGTTACCCTTTCTCACATTTTATGCCATGTTCTTGAAATTCTGTTTGGTCTTCTTTTCAAGGAGAAGAATTAACAAGAACATGCTGTTTCGTTCCAGCATCTGAGCCAAAATAATAAGATACTTCATAGACATAACAAGATATAGGGCTAAGAACCCTTGGAGGGGCTCCAATGGGGCAGATGCAAGGGTGGGTTACCAGGACAAACCATTCTCCTATTGGATTTACTTGGTAGAGATGCTAATTAGTTAAACTTATAAAAATAGTGAAAACTTGATGCTGCACATGCACATAGGTATAATGTGTGCACCTGAAAGCTTTCATTAAAAGACTGTCCTTTGTGTTATCAATTTTATTATTGTCTGGAAAGTTTTCCTTCTGATTTTAGTCAACAACTTAACTAAAATTGGGGAGATAAAACCAGAAGATTTCTTAAACCAGGAGTGGTATTGATCGGGACAATTAGATCACACTGGTAAGGAAAGCTTTTATTTTGTTGCACAGAGCGAAGGGGAGGCCCTAAACAGGAAAACTTGTGAAATTATTCTCACAGAATGTCAGTGTAGATTAAAATTACAGTTAGACCACCCTGCTAAAGCACCACCCCTACACATCAGTAAAGGAAAAACTTCTTGGGCTACAGGGCAAATTGATTCTGTAGAGCCACTGGAACCCTCTGAGGAATGTTGATACAACCTTACAGGTGTAGAAGGAATCTCTGGCCTGCTCATGGCAATTAAATGCCAAATGGCCAAGGGTCAAAAACACAGCACAGGGATGGACATGTTGGTTATGGAGCCTACCTACTCCCAATACCACCCTAAGTTATAGTGGCTCACATTTCTCATGTAAGGTACAAGAATAGGCCAGAGGGAGGAATTCGATGGATATTCCACACCCTGTATTTACCCCAGTTAAATGGAATCACAGAAAAGGATAGTGGCCTATTGTAAAAGAGCCTTAAGCCACATGTGACCACCCCTCAAGGTTCAGCCCTTTGCCGATTGAGAAGATGCAAAGGCATCCAGCTGGAGGGGAATTTTCACAGGTATTTACCTTGTACCTGATCCTGTAGATCAGTGTGAGGGTCAGTGTGCCATGGCCAGTGTACAGTGGATGTTGCTCTGCTGGGCTCTTGAGTGCTTTAGAGCCACAAGTACGTTAGGCCTATAAGTGAGTTATTGCTAAGCTATTGTATGTCCTATAAGAGTATTTTGTTGAATTGCTTAAATTAAGCTCTCAATTAAGTGTTGTTAAGTCTAAGAGCTATTAAAACCTTTAGGCCTAAACTGTTGGTGAAGTCCAGGGCTAAGTTTGGCAAGGGGGTTCACTCTGAACATTGTGGCTGAACAGGAGAGTGTCCCTTATTCTTTCTTATCCTCACCCTTTTTCCATTCCCATTCTCCAGCTAGATAATTTTTTGTTAATTTTATATTCAGATTGATTGATTTGAGGTTTTAGTCCAATTTTTCTCTGTGTGTTTTAACCATCTAGTAAGCAGTAGAGTCAACCTTATCAATAAACTGACACATTTTCATTTTAACATTAAACTCGATTTTGCTGATACCTTTGTCAGTGATTCCTTGAGCAACCTAAAACACTCTTCCATGACAGCTGTGCTTTGTATGTGCTTGTGCAGGAGTCACACCTTTCCTAAAGGAAAAGGGGAGCAGAGCACTCTGGTACCAGCTGCTTTCCACAAAAAAAAGTGCTCATGGGAAGGGAGGTTTGGGATGCACATGTTGCCCAGACCAAGAAAATCAAACCACTGGTAAAAATCAAGCATTGAAGGAAAAACTCCTGCCCTTCTCTCCTAAGAACACCTGACAGCTCCTGCTCAGTTTCTGTCCACTGTCCCAGGTGCTGCCCAGCTCTAGTGCTGGGTGAGACAAACCACCACATGCCTGGCAGCTGCAGCACTTTCTACCCTTTGCCTTCTAACATAATTCACAGACATTTGCCTTGGGAATGTGACAGGAGGGATCACAGGCAAAGACGCTTGGACAATGAAGAGAAATCACCTTGATTCAGTCCCTGGGCAGCCCATTTAGTTATTATTCCTGTCTTAAGCACCCACCAACACTTTAAGTCACAAGTCAAGGTGAGTTTAAAATTCAGCACATTTTAAGGGGTTTAAAAATAGATATGATCACGACTGTAGATTAAGTGTATTGATAAGCATATGAGTACCCTCATGGTTTTCCAGGGTCACACAGGAAGACATGAGCAATACCAGGAGCTCAATCTGTTTGCTGAGGAATGCGTTAGAACTTTGCCAGCAACACTGTCCTCACCATTCCTCTCCTAACTCATCTGTTATCTTCATTACAAAAATTTCAGCAGTTTTCCCTTTAAATGACCAACATGTTGCTGGGGGCCTGAGGGCACTAAAATACCCTAAAGGCCTCAAGCAGCTTCACCTGTAGCTACCTCCCACACCCCTGCCCATGGTACCAGGAAGCATTTAGGCTCAGCCCAGGGCCGTAAATCCTAGCCTCTCTTTTGTGGGAGTGTTAGTCTTTGGCTCTGCTAGAGTTCTGAGTGTTTTTGTCTTATGGCTCCTGCTTGTATATTTGAGGCTGTAATCTATAGCAGGCTGGCATGAGTACTGCTTTCCTACCAGGGCTGATGGAGCCTAACTGGGGGGAGCAGGGGGTTTGGGAATGTGCCAGTAGTTGTTTTTCCCTCCTTGATGCTATAAAGGTGAGTGGTATCTGCATAGAGGATGCAAGGTGCTCCTAGTTCCTTTTTGTATAGGAACAAACTGGTATATCCTTCAGTCACAAAAGTAGTCTGCTGAAATGGGGTTTTAACCTTCGAGCCTTTGGTCCTGTTTTCTGCCCCTCTCCTGCAGCAGCTGCAGCTTTACCCCGACTTTGTACAAATTACAAGCGCGGTAAGGGCGAGCGGGCAGCGCCGTCCCGCCCGTGCGAGCGGGCCGGGCTCTGAGCGGGATCCCGGGACAGCAGAGGGAGCCGGAGCCCCGCGCACCGCGCCGGGCAGGGCTCGATCTCGCCGGGGAGCCTCCCGGGCAGATCCCACATCGCAGCAACGCGGTTGTCCCCGCTTCATGCGAGCTCCGTGGTCCCCCAGGGATGAAGCGAGGCCCGTGCCAAGACCCTGGTTAGGCTGCCCTGCCCACGCATACGGCTGGACTTCAGCAGTGGTGACAAAAATGGCATTAAACTGAATGGTGAGGCAAGTCGTAGTCTGAGCTGCCAGGCAAGGTCAGATGGAAACCGACTGCAAATCCCTGTGTCAAACATGGGCAGTGATCATCAAATTGCTAACTACATAGCAATAAATGCTGCATTCCCTGTGTTTAACTGTATGCATCAAGGAATTTGAGTGTCAACAATGCTGTTTTAAAGATTAGTTTATTTGATCCTGATATAAGAGGTTCAATCCTGTTCAATTGCACTGGAGTTCAATTGCACATCAGTCCAAACTAGAACCTCAAGCAGAACTGCTGTAAAGTTGCTTGGTAAGGCCACTAATTTATAAAACTAATCTCTACCTTCAGTACACAAGGCAATAATCTGAGTAACCATAATTAACAACCTCCTAGAGCTGTGCAGAGTTTGTTCTCCAGTGTTAGTACTGATCACTGTTACCCAGAAAACCTAGGGCAGAAGGTAAGTGCTGTTTCATTTTGGATTGGTGACTGATAGTCTTTACTCTGTCAGTTTTTAAAACAGCAAAACTTTGCAAGGTGGATAAACAGAACAATTCTTTCCAGACCCAGATGTGATGTTCCTTGGGTTTGCTAACCTACTTTGCTTGTAGCAGAGCCTGTGTGGCTTTTGGTCTGGCAACTGTGCAATGATACAGCCACTAACAGGTCTCATTGATTGCTGGTATCAAATATACTGGCAACTTGCTCACATTTGTGATGGATTTTTTGTAATCAAGCTCATCTCTTCATCAATCTGGTTAATCAGTTTTATTGTCCCTCGGGCAGAGCTGCTTGTGGACAGGTAAAACTGGTGATATTGAAGTAGCCTTAGCAAATGAATCAAAGGGAAGAAAGGACCCTGGGTGTAAAGGAGCTTCTATTTATCCTACTGAAATCTTACCTTTCGTAATGAAATATTTAATGCACTTTTATTTAAAGAAACATCTCTGTGAAATGAAAACAATAAACAGCTGCTGATGGCTTAATAGCTGAAGTGCAGCTAGAACATTCAATCAATCTGAAAAAATTGTGAGTATATTTCAAAATGGTGGAGGTTATTGCTATGATACATCTAACCTTAATGGCAATGGGAAAAATATATCCTCTCTTGAGAGTTCTTGAATAAACCTGTCAGTTTGTGGCCAGTTTATTACATTCCCTCCTGAGTTCAGTCATCTGTGGCTGTGCTGAATAGCTGAGTAAGGCTAAAGTAAAGAGCTGACCAATTTGTCCAAGAAGGTGCCTTGGTTGAGCTGAGGCCTAATATGGATGCAGGAAGGGTGAGTACAGAGGATGCCCTGCTGCTGGAATACAGCTGCTGCTGTCTCATTCTCCCTGCAGCAGAATTGCTTGGAAGTGCTCATCCCTGCCATGTACCTTCTGTGGTGCTGACAGGCATTGCCAACTGTGTCTCCTGAGGAAACAACATGCAAGAAACCAAGTGGACTTGTTGGCTCTAACACTCCATTTTTCCTATAGCAAAAATAGTTTGAAATGTTACCAAGTCCTAATCCACTCTGGTGGCAGGCTGGGTGTCAGGTTCCTGTCATTCATGTGAAAATTTGCATATGGGTAGGGTAGTAGAAAAAGTTTGTTGGTGTCAGTGGTGAGAGGAGGGGAGAAGTCAGCCAGCAGCTGTTCTTTGCTGGCTCAGGAGCATCTGCTTGACTGGTGAGCAGGAGCACCAGCCTGCTGTGTTGTGCCAGCAAGGTTGCATGGACCCTGGAGAAAGCTAAACCTGGTGCTTGGAGCTGGCATTGCTGCCCTGGGAGGGAAAAGTGGCAGTGGGGGAGAGCTGAGGATACTCCTGGGAGTGGCACTGGGATACCTGGCAGGACCAGCTCCTAGGGAGCCAAACTACACTGGTCCTGATGCCACTGGAATTGCTCCTCTTCTTTGCTCTCAGTACCTGCTGCTGCAGGCAGCACTGCCTGCTACCTGTGAACGCAGCTCATTTGTGTGTACAAATATAACCTTTCTTCAGACAGAGGTTAAAATGATAAGTTGAAGTAAATCTGAACAGATGCACTTACTTGTTGGCTCTTAAGTGTGATTGATTTAAGTGTGGAGCTATTCCTTAACTCTATGGTTTGTAACTCTGACCTTCACAATTAGCTCTAGTACATCAGCAAGTGGTTCATTTTCACTGGGCTATCTCTAATGGCACTGCAGTTATTATGTTAATGGTTTTGTAACTATCCAAATCCATCTGCTATGTCTCCCTTCAATTGCTTCCAGGGGCTACCATTATCAGGTTGATCAAACCACTTGCTGGCAGGAAAGCTGTCTGTTCACAGGAATTGGAAATATGTCATATTTCAGTAAAACTGACTGTAAGATCAAGCCCAGGGTCAGCCTGGGAGCTCACCTGGCCCAGCAGCAGAGGGTATCAGAGGAGTGAGACACAGCAGAAGTGCAGAGCAGTTCGGCTCCCAGGCCAGGCTCAGACACTGCAGCCAGGACCCTGTGTAGTTGATAATACATCATGACAAGACATTCCACAGCTTAACTGTATCAAACCTTTACAAGACTGATTTGGTATCTCTTGGTAGAAATCGAGGTCTTGTCATCCTTTTGCTGGCCTGAAGAGTCCCAGTCTGCTTTAGCTGGTCCTTGTCTGCTAATTCCCCTCATGCTCATCTTTGTATCTTGTCTTTTTCAATCATGATCTTCTGTTACATGAGATCAAGAAATGCAGAGAGTATTCAAAATAGGACTGACTGGCACAATGGCAAAGTGATGTCTTATGGGTTTTGTTTCCTGTCTTCTTATTTGACTTGTCTTCTTGTCTATGACTGAGCATTAAAGAACATTATACCACAACTATCTTCAGTAGCTCCAAATCTAGTTTGAGTGGGAATGGTCAGAAACCACGTGCCTTGAAAGCAGGAGAAATTTACACAGATGCCTCATTTTACATTTACTGGTCACTTTGTTACTTGGCTTGTTGGTCCTGTGATGTCCTTACACCTGTCTCAGCAAAGCATATTCCAGTCACAGGAATCCCCTTTTGACCTGTATTATTTGGACAAATTTCTGGAAGAAGTAATCAAACAGTTGTTGCTTGTTGGTTTTAGGGATGGTCAATATATCACTGCCATTAGTTGTTTCTGATGTACAGAAGTGTTGTAGCCCTATGGAGAACATTTTGTCTGCTCAGCTCAAGGGCAGAGTACTTCAGATCCATCTGTAAGTCGTATTTGGTTTTTAAATAAGTTCCTATGGAGCTCTGCATGCATTTGCTTTTGTCTATTGATTAAATAGGAAAGATTCTGACTTTTTAAAACAATGTACAGGGTTTTTTTTTCAGTGCCTAGAGGTTTATAGATTTTTGTGTGTGTGATACCAGTCTAACATGGCTATTGAGGAAACAAAGGCATCCATAAACTTGCTTTTATGTATTCCTTTATCTTTGTTTCAAGTTAATCGACAGGGAGTGCTGAATCACTCCACAGGGGCTGGCTCTGGGTAAAACAGCCCCTTGGTAAGAGGCCCATCTGAAGGCAGGCTGGCAGCTCCAGGACTGCTCCCCACTGAGTCACACAAACACCTGTGCTGCCCAAACTGCATTCCCCTATTCCCAAGGGAATGTCCTCTGTGCACTCATTGATTACTGTCTTTGACACTGCTCTGTGTGGGATTTTCTGGCTTTGAGAGCCATCTACAGAAAGTTCATATTGATTGGATCCTCCTGGGATGGGTGGGTAGGAAAAACCAACAGCTCTTTCTATCGTGTAGCAAAGCTTTTCTGAGTGAATGGCCTTAGCTAAAAAACTTTATGCAAACTTTAGAGTACAGAGCCCCAAGAACTTCTTGTCAGCAGGAATAATAGCTTTTTGAGCTAATGGGCTGTTCTGAAAAAGAAGAACAGTAAATTTCTTTCCAAAATAAGTAGAAATTAAGACACTGAACTCATTAAGCAGCTGCCCTGTTAAGTGCTGTAGTGTCTGCTGAAATGTGGCTGCTGCTGAGCAAGATTTGCATTTGTGGGCACCATGGCATCTCCAATTACTGCTCAGCAGTGAAGAAGCCTGCAGGGCAACAACTATTAGCAGAGGGCTCTGCTAACTGATCCATGCCAGCACTTGTGCTGGACATCCAGTGCTGTTACTTTAATTGCCCTCTGTGTTGAGTTTGGAAAAAGGAAAGTGTTCCTAGAGAAATAATAAAAAAAGAGAGAGAGGGGATGAAATGAATGTGCTTTCAGGGTGTTACAAGTGCTGCAAGTCAGAGCACCATGTGTTCTGGGACCAGCCAGAGAGCACACTGTGCACTGTTTGGCACACTGAACCCATCAGGCACAGTCCTTCTAGCAGCTGATGAGAACTCACCAGTTTTTCTCTAGTCCAACATTGTGTTTAAAACAGACCCAATTGGGACAAGTAGTCATGTGCAGCAACAGAAGTGTTGATAGAAGAGGTTGTATCCTGTGATGTAAGTTGTTTTCAACGCTAAGTCTTATCCTCTTTCTATAATTTCCTAGGTCTGCTTCAGCATGGAAACCCTAAGAATGTATTCACATCTCCAATATGTACACTAGCAAGTGGAAAATTTTGATTTGAATGAAGTTGCAAGCGTGTAATTTTTAGAAGACTGTCACACAATGTCAGATCAGTGATCCTCCTGGCTCTGGAAGTAACTCCAAGCTTCAAAGGACAGAATAAAAAGGTGTATGGAGATAGGTGTAAAGGTGTGTGTCAGCCCAATAACTATGGGAATCCTCCCAAGATCCTCCAGTGTTACAGGAGATCATGTTGTGACCAGATTGACCCTGAACCTGATAATATCTGGGACTTTGTCATCCTCCTACAACACTGTTAATATCTCAAGAGGAGAGCAGCAGGATGTGGCTGCATCAGGACCATCATTGTTCTCCTTTGTCATCATCCAGAACATGTCATCTCACCTCCCACTTGGAACTACACCTGGTTTATCAACTGCCAAAACAAAAAGCTATTGATGGATGTGCACAAAAGTCACTTTATGCAATTATTCAATTACAGGTGATGACTGTGTTGTGTATCAGCACACCTCAGTGCTTCTGTTTTTTTTATTGGAGCAGAATATGCAGACTGGGCAGTGAAAGGGAAAGCTTGGCTCTGCAGGCAGTGCTGGTGGGTGGACCCAGGTACAGGGATGCAGCACAGGACTCCAAGGAAGTGCCTTTTCCCACCAGGTGAGTGGGCTGAGGTTGCTGCAAGAATGTGGGTCATGTAGGGAGCCTTCCTACAGGCCTAGGGAATATATATTAAACAGCAGAATTAAAGCCTTTCAAAGATGGAATAGGTTCTGCTTTCATAATATTTTTCTTTTCAGCCTTCACAAGACTTGGCACAGCTCAGTGTGCTACAAAGCACCCTTTTTTCCCCTTACTCAGAACATTTTGAATTAATTCTTGGCAAAACTGTCTAACTCTGTGTGCAGATAGGAACAAACTCCAGCCAAGCTGGGTCCTCCTGCAAGGCCACTCACCTGGCTCCCTCTGCTCCAGGACTTTGTGAGTACACAGATTTCCCCTGTGCTCCTGTGGCAGATGGGTGGAGGTGGTACAGCAAAGGCACCAATGTCAGGACCCAGCACCCAGCTGGGAAATGCTGCTGTCTAGAACTGACACACAGAAATGATTTTGTGGACCCTAAAGGCAACTGGAAGTACCCAGCAAGAGAGTGCAGCTCAGATCAGCATCTGTACAGTCAGACCTCACAGCATGAACGTGCACAGTGAGCTCTGCACTGGCATCTCAGCAGCTCCTCTCAAGAGAGCAGCCATCTGGAAATAGCTGGAGGTTTGACAAGATGGCCTGAACTGCCACATCTTCGAGAAGCATGGAAACCCCATCCACACTTTCTGCTACACCTTGGTCCCTGACCACACCTGCTGCCATCAGGAGTTGTGTGCTAGATGAAAATCAATCATGATGTATGTGTCAACTGAATGTTCTCCAAACTGTGTCTCCCCTTCAGGCTTCTCAGAGTGCTGGATCCACACAGCAACCTGCACAGGCTGGAGACCAAAGCACCTGCTTGGTATGGGAGAGGAATCTTTCCAGGAAATGGGTATGATGTGAAAATGCATTTCAATGCACCTTATCGACCCTGTGCAGGCACCTGCACCATCAGCATGGCTGTGGTCCTCAGGGACCTCCTTCTTTACTTACTGTAACACAATTGATTTTAGTGGGCACTTGGTGCCTGGGTACATTTTAAGGTCTAGATTCTAAGGATCCTAAGTAAGAACATAAAGCACTGTCAAGTATTTCTGGGGTTTGTGACTGAGCTGGAGAGGGAATTCAATATCCTTTTAGCAATTTGTTCAGCTAGCGTTTTTGAAAATCTATTTTCTAAAGGGGCAGAAAGAAAGAAAGAAAGTCAGGAGGGCAGCAACTGTAATAATCACAGAATTTGCTTCTGGAGTTTTTCCCTCTATCTTCCAAAACAAGTGTTATTGCCAAAGTTGATTCTGATTTCCTCTCAGAAACTGTCTCTTCCATGGGGAGTGCTGAAATATAATGCAAATGTAAGCAGTTAAAAAGAAGAAGACAAAATCAGATTGGTGTAGTAACTCAGTGACGTTTCCCCCCCACTGCTATTTTACAGCAATAGGAATCCTTTTGGAGTTTTGTAGCTGGATCAGAGCTGCAAGAAGAAGAAGAGAAAGAGAGAGGTAATTTCAAAAGTGAAATTAAATTAACCACAAAATCCAACATTTCCAAAGACACTTGATTTCATGTAGGTTCAGAGGCACCTTTTGGATTTACGCCATCTAAAATCAAAATATCAATACACGTTTCAGGACTGATGGTCTTTTAATACTCTGTGTTGCATTTCAGAAGCTGTAAGTAATGCAATTGGATTTTGTTATGCCTAAATTAGTAGCTAGAATCTATTTTGGAATGCATTTTTCTATTAAAACAAGAAATAATAGAGTTTGCATCATTATTAAGCTCTTGTAATAATCCTCAATTGTACAGATTACTTTTCAGAAACACAAGCAGTTTCTTGCAGACAAGATGACGTTTACTGGCTTATTTTTGTTCTGTATGCTGATGAACATGCTAACAGGTAAGATTACAACTGAATTTATTCTTGTTTATTTTTTCAAGCTGCCAGAAATACTTTGTTACAAATACAGTATCTTCTATTTAGTATTGCTGACATATTAATCCCAACTGTTCAGGCTGAGTTCTGACTAACAGCCAGACTAAGTTGGTTGGTAGCAGTGATTCATTGTAAACGGGGAACTCTTTGCTCTGCAAGAAACAAAAATCTTTTGGCTACAGAGGGTCCTATGTGGGCATTAAAGAAGTTGTGAGCTTCTAGCTGTACATGAAAAATGTTTGGTTAACAGAAAGTCTTTCTGTGCAGGAGCTGGTACTGATGTGTTTCCTCTTCATTTACAGATGCTCGATCCATCCAGGATGGAGATGGTAATTCCTAATGTGTTTTTATTTCCTTTGTGTCACTAATAATTAGTAGAGTAATTTGTAACTCCCAGACTTGATGCCCAGCAGTGACTTCGGCTGGAATGCCTTCTAACCTCAGTGGACTATGGAAAAGCTTTCAATTAGTTTTGGTGGAAAAAGAATAGTGAACTTTAAAAAATCCTTTAGAATTTATTAAAAGGTATATTTTAATATTAATAATGTATACTAATAGAGCTAATATCCAGTCTTAAAATGAAAAGGGATTACAGTCAAGTCACTAATTCTGTTGTACAAAATCCTAACTGGAATGCACCAGACTTGTAAATGTATAGGACATCTGAGAATTTTTCTATCCTGAACAATAATGCTGTACATGTATCTGCTTTTTGGCAAGAGATACCGACTTTCATGACAAAAAGCTTAAAATTTACAAATTGCTACAAATCCAATTAGAGAAATGTTGGAATAAATCCCTTAGCACAGCTACCCTGTGGTTCATGTCACTTTGTGTGATTAGTCCATTGGATTAGTGTTTGCCTTTGATTAAAAAAACCCTCAACACCATAATGATGTTTACACTGGCTTACTGATGATTCTATCGTTTAACCTATTTCTGGCTTTTTAGACAGAATTCTGTCTGAAAACAAAGTTGCAGAGAAGCATCTGCAATAACCAAGTACTCCCATTGCTGGTGTACGTCTCAGTTAACCAGAGGACAGCCAGCAGCATCCCTGGTGCATAAATACGCAGAGTATTCTAACAGATATTAACAGGACAAATATACAATAAGGTCTAATATGATTGCTTATAATGCAAGCCTTTTTTCCCTATGTTCTCTTCTATTTCTTTAGAAAGAAATCTTTTTAATATATCATCTCTAAAATATGTTCAATATATCATCTGTGTTTGTGTACAGCAAATACTTTTGTTGCAACTTTTGTGGCAGTCAGGAGAACCAGCATCAGTCTAGAATTAGAACACTGTTCAGGCAGTGTCCTTTGCTCTCATTACCAGCAATTATTGCTTTCTTTCACACTGGGCCAAGCAGCAGCCTGCAAAGTGAATCTGAGGTCAGCTGCTATAAACAGTGAGTTTTCCTCTGCAGACAGCATTTGGCTGGTTCATTTGGTTTGTTATGTGCTGTCTGAGCCTGCACGCTGCAAACTTTACTCTGTAAAATTAAAGTCTGACAACAAGATTGTTAAAGGCTCTTAATTTCTACTAAAGACCCTGGCCCCAAGCTGAGTGGAAAGACTTTCATTCATCTAAATGGGCTTAAAATAAAATACTCTGTTTAGCTTTGCTGCGCAGAAAGGCATTTGTGACTGTGGTCTCAGCTGCTGTTTACATTTTATATACACTTCTCTGTTTGCCCACGTTTGGGCACAAAGGCGGTCGGCTCCTGCGTTTTCACTATGAATTTTGTTCTCCTGCTGAACTGGAAATCTTGTTTCAATGACTGTATCACATTCTGATACTGTATATCAGGCCCACATGCAGCAGCTGTCTCCCAAGTGGCAAAGCCTTTCCTCTGCATCCCCTTACCTCGTTTCCTACAGTCCCCTGAGAAGAGGCACAACTCCACAGTTCCAGGCAATATCAGGGAAGTATGGCCTCAGTCCCTGGGAGTTCTGTGGGCACTGGGGTCAGCTGCGGGGGCATGCCATAGAGGATGGTGCCTTATTCTTTATATTTTTATATCAGGCAAAGCAAATTATGAGGAATGAGGAGAAATGGCTTTTCATTGCAATCCCTCCTTGCTTTGAAATAACCAGCAGCCTTCTAGAATTAAATCAGCCCAATGAATTCTTGAACTGGAATAAATGTGGATGTGCCCCTTCATTCCTGTTCCTCATCTTGTCCTACTCTGTCAGTCCTGGTGCATCTGGAGCAGGGAATACCAGCTCCATTTTCTGCAGAGTGGGTCATGAGAGGGGTCAGTGGCTCTCCTTGCCTCTGTCCTGACAGAGGAACACACCAGCCCCCAAAGGGAGCTCACAACCTCAAGCCATGGTGGCTCCAAGTCCAACCTCTCAACAGAAGCACTTCATATCATAGTAATCTGCAATATTTTATTTTGGTTGGGTTTTTATAGATCCCTACCGGGAAGCTGCAGCCTTGCCATACTGGCCCTTCTCCTCCAGTGATTTCTGGTCCTATGTGGAATATTTCCGGACCTTGGGAGCCTACAACAGGATCAATGACATGGCCAGAGCCTTCTTTGCCCAGTTCCCTTTTGGGAGCCACCTTGGCTACCACATCCGTGACCATGAGCATTGAGTGCCTCGCTCAGCTTTGCCCGAGCTGCTGCCCAGGTGTTTGGGGGAGCACCTGTCTGCCACTGAACACACCTGGGCTGCCTTCAGCTGCGTTGTGATGCCACGGTCATGTGCAGCATTTCATGGCTTCAATGAGTCTCTTTTCTACCATTTCTTGTGAAGGTGTTTGAGTGAACACCTGTCTGCCAGCAAACACACCTTCATTGTGCCTCAGCCCCTAAGTGATACTGCAGCCACATGCAGCATTTCAGGCTTTAAATTAATCCCTTTTTAACAATTTATGCTTCTGTGTGACACAATAAAGTCCTCCATTCTGCTGCATGGCTTTGGGAGCTTTTTTTTAATGGGTGCAGATCTCAGCTTCGTCTTGGGAGACTGCTCTCTGTGTAGAGTAACTTCTGTGTGTACAGGAGTTACTCAACCCAGTTTGGGGCGACAAGGGCCGCCACTGTCAGTCGCACCCACCTCGGGGCTGAAGGGGCGCAGGCCTCGCCGTCGCCATGGCGACGGGGGCGGGGGGAGCAAGATGGCGGCCTCCAGGGCTGGTCACCATGGCGACAGGGGCGGGGTGGGCAAGATGGCGGCCCCAGTGCTGGTCGCCATGGGCACGGCGCGGCCCCCGCGTGGGGGCGGCCATGGCGCACGGCTCCGCGCCGGCGGCGGAAGTGACGTACGGAGAGGCCGCCATGAAGCCGGCGGTGGACGAGATGTTCCCTGAGGGAGCCGGCCCGTACGTGGACCTGGATGAGGTGAGGCGAGCGCTCCGGCGCCGGTGGCGGGGCTGCGGTGCCACGGTGCGGAGGCGCTCAGCGGCTGCTTTCGCAGGCAGGGGGAAGCACGGGGCTGCTGATGGATCTGGCCGCCAACGAGAAAGCGGTGCACGCTGACTTCTTCAACGGTAAGGACCGCCGTGCTCCGGGGTTATCTCAGCACACCTCCCCTAGCTTCTCTCTCGTGGCTTTGGTGCCTGGTGGTCGCTAAACTTGTCGCTTACCACATCTCTGGGGAGCGGTGTGAGAGCAGTGCCAAGGGATGCAGTGGGAGCGGTAAGATGTGGGGTTTTCCTTTCCTGGGAGGTTTAGCGTATAATCGCTACAAGGAAAAATGCCTTGGTCTGTTCACATAATAAATAGGTTATGTTAAACAGTGCAAATACACGTAAACATGTGGGCTTCTCTGAATAGTCTGTTCCAGTGCCTCACGACCCCTCACAGGGAAGAATTTTTTTCAAATACCTAAACCTATATTCTGTCAGTTTGAAGCCATTCCCCTTGTGCTGCCACTCCAGGCCCTTATAATAGTCTCTCAGTCTTTCTTGCAGGCTCCCTCAGGTGCTAAAAGGCTACAGTTAGGCCACCATGAAGCTTCACTTTTCCAGGTTGAACAATCCCAATTCTCTGAGCCTAAATGCAAGTGTTTACAGCTGCTTGGAAGAGAGGAGATACATATCAGGCCACTTAGGGGTGGAACATGCAGCACTGTGCTGCACTTGGTTGCTAAGGGGTTTTTTATGCTTCCGAAGAAATACATTTAGACATTGCAACAGTGAGTTTTAGATGTTATTAAATGTGCTTGCTGCGGTAGTGTTAATATCACTAATATCTGGAGTGTTTACTCCAGAATAAAGTACATTTCTCATTTTGCTCCAGAATCAGAGTACAGCAGTGAAGGGCAGTTCTGCCCTCAGCAGCTGTGGGGGACACCCAGCTCTCTGCTGGAGCCAGCATATTCAGGAGTAGCATTTCCATAGATTTCTGCCATCACACTGTGGTATTGCGTTCCATTGGTAGTTTAAGGCTCTTCTAAATGAGGATTCATCCTCAGTTCATTGTGGGGTACTTGTAAATTGCCTTCTGTAAGAATGAAGGCCTGTGTTCAGTTAGGGGGTCGGTTTATGTTCAGCACACAAAGAAGATGGGAGGCTGAGTAGTTAGGAGTCATTCCAGAGGTGACTAGAACCATTTCACTTCTGGGAGATGTGTTCTGAGACAGAAGTGTTATTGGCACCTTTGAAGCAATTAAATGTTTTTGAGGAAGGGGTTTTTAACACAAATCCCGATTCGTTCATCTGCAAAATCGTCACCCTGATGCTGCATTTCTAATAACTGATGGTGCAGTAACTCTCCTTCACTGAATTCACCTTTGTTTCTGTCCTTAATCCAAGGAACAAAGTACTGTACTTGCATGTACATTTGTAACACTGAGACTGCTGAGGTTAATTTTTGTCTTGTTTTCCTGACTAGATTTTGAAGATCTCTTTGATGACGATGACATCCAGTGAACTTGGCTGTCAGCAGTGCTGAGATGTGGATTTTTCTCTAGGATCGCCTGTGCAGTCCATTATTTATTAAATTACTCAAAATGGGAAAGTCACAGAGGGGGGAAAAAAGCCTGAATAAGGTGTCTGGGGAATATGAAAACCAGATGGTTAAAGATAGCTATGGAGGGAAGTGTGCACTGGTATTTCTAGGAAGCTGTGTGTAGATTTGCCTGGAAATTTTATTTGCTGATGTGCTTATTGAATAAAATACTGAAGAAACCCCCTCTCTCTGACTTACACTTTGAAAGTAGAACTTTCTGTCTTCTGAGCTTCCTTGGAGTGATTATTTTGGTATTAAATAATTCACTGTTGCTTTTGGATATTACATAAAAGATATGCAGTCGGGCACATGCTGTCTAGAAAAGTTTTGGTTTTCCCACAATAAAGGATTGTCTTGGGATCAGATGGTTGCTTGTTCTGAATAGTCCAACTCATTTGTTGGTCACTCTGAGAAGAGTGTGGGTTGTCTTGTTTCAAGACAGAGAGCTACCATCAGTACTTCACTTTTAATTCAAGGAACACAGAAACAAAAAGTAATTTCATCCTGATACGTTAAGCAGAGAAATGTTCTGACCCCAGATTATGGGAATGCTTGGATTTAAAAATATAATTTCATTCTTGAAATTGTGCTTGACAAAATAGAAACCTAAAGTTATTTTCTTTTCCTGCAGAAGCTAATGGATTTATTTGTGTTTAAAGGTACAGTGTATATGAATCAGGCTGTTGAAATACTAGTTCAGAATTTTGACAGAAGCTTTTCAGTACATAAAAATGTTTCATTCTTACCCTTCAGTGACCAAACTGAATCTCAGAATGAAAGGAACAGGTGAGTTTGTAGTATTTTTTTTCAGTCAAGAGTGTAATCCTGTCTAATCTCAAATGCAATCTGTGTTCCATAAACTGATCACAGACTTAATACTGTGACTGATCTTTCTTTAAACACTTCACGCCACTTAAATTTTACCAGCGAAACCCTTTCATATTTCTGTCACATTTGTATTTCTTTAGTTTGCCTTAAAAAAAGGAATTCTTAAATCTTAACAGTAACTGCTCCAACCAGTGAGCTTAAAAATATAAGCACAATAAACCCAGTAGGATTTAGGTGTGTTTTGATTGTGTTTCTGTGGCTTTCTGAGCAGCCTGTGTTCCATCATGCAGTGTGCTCTAAATCAGCATTCTGCCGTTAACTCTGCTTGGTGCCTGACACTGCTGTGTCCCTGGAGGAGCAGCCTGCTCAGACAGTGTCCTTTCCCTTTTAGTGCTTGCTCCCTGTCAGCCTGGGGTTTCCACTTTTCCTCACTGACACCCAGGTAAAACAACTGGACTGGTGGCAAATGGGCTTGCACTGTCTGGCCTTGGTGCTGTGCTTTCTCCAAACTGTTTGGAGAAGTGAGTTGTTTCCAGCAAATAGAGGCAACATTTTGGGCAGGTGCAAAAGATGAAATAAAACTCAAGAAGCAACTCTCCTCTGCTCTTTTACGTAATTTTGCTGATTCCTCACTATGGTTGGTTTTGGAATACATCCCTGTTAATGTTGTAGATACTTCTTTATTTTTTATTGCTTCCTTAAGTTGTAAGAAACGTGAGCTTTAAGTTTGATCACAGCAGCAGCAGTGTACTCTGTGATAAACCCAGCTTGAACAGCTGCTCTTCAGTGTGGATGGCATTCTCTCCTTTAGAGATGTCTGAAACTTCAGTGAACATTGGTTTGAGGGTGAGTGGTTCTGGTTTTGTAACATCTCCCCTGATCAAAACATGAATTCTCTCTGTGGAGCTGGGTAGAGGGCAAATGATGCTCCTGGGTCCAGCAGTTATATCCTGGTAGGATATAACTCTCCACTCAAGGTAGGTAGAGCTAACACACTTTTTTGTGAAGATGTCCAGAAACTCAGGGTTTCAGGTAGAAAAGCAGCATTAATAGTACTGCTGGCACCTGGGAGGTGTGCTGTGTGTGTCTGTGGGGAGGGAACTTCATGAAGAAAGCTGTGGAATCTCCTGAACTGCCTGGGTGTGCAGGTAATGCTGCTCTGGCTGTAGCTGCTGGGAATACTGAGGATCTGTGGGTATTCCCAGCTGCTGTCCTGCGAACTGAGCCTGCCCTTCAGTCTGACACCTGTGTGGGTCTCCTGGGCTGGAATGCAATGGAAGGAACATTCAGAGCTGGGATATTACCAACCCTGCATCTTGGAGCTGTGTGCAGTATGGCGTTCCCCCCTGCACAGCGAGACTGAGGATGGGTGTGACATCTTTCCAAAGAGGGCTGTCAGTGTTTAAACTTCCATCAGGAGCTGTGGTTTGTTTGGGTCCATTCTGGAATGGTGCTGGATGAAGAACAAAATGCCCTTCAGCTTCACACTGTTTCTGTGTTCCCATTTGTCAAAGCTTTCAGTCTAATTAGTCTGTGGGCAATCAGCCTATTGTCAGGAAATATTCGCAAAATGTCAAAATCTAATAAAAACTGATGTAAAGGGCATTTGACTGCCTTGGCCAATTCATTTATTGAGCTTTGATTCCTGTCGCTTTTGTGGAGATTGACACCTCTCATAAGTGTTTCTTAGGGAACGAGGCTGTTTGAACAGCAATATGCAAACATTTAGACTGATGGGTATTTATGAGCTGCTGGGTACTGCTCAGTATGTCAACATCCAAGTAAAGGCTCCACTCTGAATAGTTTTGTGAATTGTCCCAATGATTGCAGGGGGACAGCTGGCAGTCCATAAAGCTGACCCACCTGAGACTTGGCAGGATGAGGTCCTAAGTGCTGAAATGCCTTACAAGGGTGTAGCCAGTGGTGCAGCACAGATGAAAAGCAATTCCTTCAAAACACTTAAATGTCAGCCTGTTCCCTTCAATACTCTGAACAGGCCATGGCTCTGTCTGCAGGGAACTGCAAACTGTCCCAGTACATTCTTTGGAAATAAAAATGTGCAATCTGTTTTGAGCTGAAAAGAATCCACTCATTGTGAGGGAGAGAAAGTTGCCATGCTAAAGGAAGCTGGCTGTCATCTGTGCATAACATTTCTGCAGTGCTGCTGCTGAGCTGGTTTCCAGGTTATCCAGTATCCAGGGTTCCACTGCTCTTCATATGAGCAGGAACAGGCAAGCTCAGACCTAGTGTGGCAATAATGAATTTCCTTGGTGGCTTTTTGCTGAGTTAACTTCCAGGGAATTAAAAGTTTTCCTCTTAATATTGTATTTCAATAATTGAAGAGGAAGGTATTTTTCTTGATAAAGAAGGAATTCATTTAGATGAATAAATGGACTTCTTCCTGCATCCCTGGGGTGCTGAGCAGCTGGCAGGCATCTTCCTGCTCTCAATGTGCACTTGTTGAGTGTAGGAGAACATGCTGGGCAGATGACAGGGCAGCCCTGTTCCCTGTGAGTCCCTGTCGGTGGACACTGGAATGCCAGTGTCACATCAGGGATATTTTGGAAAAGCACAGTGTTAGTCCTTGGCAGCAGGGGTGGCTTTGAGCACGAAGATTTGCTTCCATGTTTTTGCCTTCAGGTTTATTTATTTTTTTTAGTTTGCCTTTTATGTTTATTCCACTTGTCCTTTGACAAGCAGCAGGGTTAGAATCCTGACCCATGTTACAAAGCTTTTAGTCAAGCTTCTATAAGGATTTCAGAGCAGAGGCAGACAGAAGCAGTGTCTTTTAAAGCTTTTAAAATTCACACAGAGGACTATTTTGTCAATGCTGCTTGCTTATTTATGAAAAAAGTTTTAGGTAATCTTGTATGAACTCATTTAAACTTAAAGCCTCCTGGAAGAAAGGACCATTTTGAATATTGTGAATAAAGAGCTGAGAATGTTGTGCATGAGGCAGGTGATGGGGCAAGGGGATACACAGCGCCAGGGGAATGTGACAGAGCATCCCTGGTGCTGACAGGAGCTGCCCCACCACGGGAGTCCCAGCTGGGGATGCTTTGATGAGGACACTTCAGAGGGGACTCCTGTCACAGGACAGTGGCTCTGTCCTGTCAGCTTCCTATTCAGGGTGTGCCTCAGCTCCCAGTGCAGCTTGCTGAGCAGTCTCCTGTCCTGCTGTGGCCTCGTGGTCTCCTACTGCTCTGAAGCTGCCTCTGCATCACTGGGGTACAGGTGCTGTGGTGTGGGAATCACCTTCCCTGTGCCCTACCTCACCTGGGTTGGCAGATCCACCTTGGCCTTACAACACTTGCCAAAACATGGCACAGAACTAGAATGGCTTCTCTGGAAATCCCTGTCAAGGAGCAGAGAAGCTGTGCTGTCCTGACTCTTTAAGGCAGAGCTCCACTTTCACAGATGCCCAGATTTTCAGAGGGAGCTGGGTGTGTTGGTTCATACCCCCGTCCTTCCCTGCCTGACTCCAGAAGGGAATTAGAGATTGTCTTCAAGTGTTGTCTCTCTGCCTCCCTCCCTGATGCCTCTCCATAAATCTGTCCTGCTTTATGGGAGGGATCCCACAGATTGCCTTGAGGGTGGGAATCCCTGCAGGAAGAAACAGATATTGACATTTAATGTTTCCATTTCATTGGGAATAAACCTTTCCTTTCCCCTGGAATGGCTGGAGGGTAATGAACTGCACCTCCACGTAAGGAAGTCTCAGTGTTCTCTAAGAGCAGTGGGCTGGGCTGATCATCCCAGGATGAGATGAGGGTGGGTTTGCTGTCTTACAGTCCCAAGGCAAACTGAGTCTTTTCATCAGGTACCTCCACCCAGCACAAATACAGTCATAGAAACATGTGGCAGCCGGGGCACGCTCTGGTTTCCTGCACAGTATTTCAGAGACTTTGAATCTGATGGCATTTCTTGTATGGAAGGAGAGTGGCTGATTAGCCAAAAGTCAGACTTGATCCTAATCCCTCTGCCTCCTGCCATGATGAAAACCCTCTAGTGAGTTTATACTTCAGGAACGCAAGTCTTGCAAGCAATTCCTCTTTTTCTTGTAGCTCTTCATGGTTTAGTGCAGCTGCTCTTTCTATCCCAATTAATTACTGGCACAAGTGATTACATGGGGCTGAAGTACAATTAGGACCAGCCTATAATTGTGTTTGAAAGGGCTATGGATGCTTTTACTGATGGTTTCCCTGCTGGATTAGACTGGTCAGTCTCTCCAGCTGTCTCCAGCTTTTCATGTTATTTCTCTCTAATTGTTAGTGCAGTGGCTTCAATCTTTCACTGGGGAATGTTCTTGCTTTCTGCCTTTTAGAGTTCATTAGCTTCTAAAGGGAAAACCATCCATTTAAACCTGCCACAGCCAGAGAGGCAGTAAATAGTGAGACATAACTTTGTACAAGGCATCTACTGTCAGGACTGATTAAAACCCACAAACTAAAACACTTAAATTTTTGGAGAGCAGGTGATTCTGTGCCCTCTCAACATGCCAGTGTCATTCTTGCTCTTTTGTAACAGGATAATTGTGTGTTCCACGCAGTGTGATCCTCAGGAGCCAGCCCAGGCCTTGGAGATGTGCCTGTGTTGGCCAGATTTTCCCCTCCCATGGGTTTATGAAGCGTGGAGGGATAGTAAAACCACTGCAACTCTATAGTGGAAAAAGGCTGGATTCCTTAGAAACTCCCCTGAGCTCATCCCCCAGGACCTCATTATCCCCCCAAACCCTGTTTGCAGCTGTAGCTTGAAAGCAGCCCAAGGCCAGCATGGTGCCCTGCAGCCCCCCGTCCATGCTCAGCCTGCCCTGTGCCCTGATCTGGCAGAGCTGTGAGATGGAGGTTTGACATCCATCCCACATGCAGGAATTTGGAGGTGCTGGGCCATAAAGACTCCCCAGGGTGATTGGGGGCCATGCTCAGCTGCTGCTCCCAAAGCTTGTCAGCACATTTTGGCTGGCTGAGACCCCCATGAAGACCCCTACGGGGGCTGGGCAGCCTCAGGAGGCAGGAACAGAGGGGAAAGGGCAGTTGTGGGGCTGCAGTGGGGCAGAGGTGGGGGTGCTTCTCTGCCTGCCCTGTGTCTTGCTTTGTTGAGTTTCTGCTGGGAGCAGTTGCCTTACAGGAGAGATGGGAGGTGGCTTAAACTGGAATCTGGTGCCTGCTGGGAAAGTGCTTGTCTCAGCTGAGCAAGAATCTTTACAGAGATTGAGGTGAAAGGCTTCTTAAAACAGTCCCAATCCCTAAAGGGAGGGCTTTGACCCCTGCTCCGTGCAGTGGGTGTTTGCCTTGGGTTGCTGTTTGCTGGGTTGTGAGGGGCCTGGCTGGGACGTGCATGAGCAATACGGGCACGCCCCTGGAGTATCATGGTGAAGCTGCAGTTCAGTATTTGTGTCTGTGAGAAGGGAGAAGAGTCGGTACATGGAACAGTAGTGCCTTAATGACGTTCTTTAAAATTTTTCCCAAGGTCTGAGCCTGAGTGCTGCTGTACTGGATAAAGCTGTAAGCATGTTTGCTCCCACTGCATGGCAGCAAAGAAAGCAATAATTTGTTTTGGCTCCCTCTTGGGAACTGGTCTTTAAACTTGTATAGCCTCCTAATGTTTATCCCAAATGCCTCTTAGTACTCGGGCTGTTTCAATTTTCCCTGCCTTCTGATGATCCATCTGAAAACATTTGAGAAAAACAGTGCAAAAGCTCTGACTTGCTCCTTTCAATTTAAGCCTCTTACGCCATTTGATCCAGCAAATGCTGCATTTTTAAATCTCCTTTTGTTTATGGATTTATGTTTTCGGGGTTTTTTTACCTTTGCCCTGTTCCCTTCCCATTAATTCCCACGATAAGAGCAGGGTTTTCCCCAGCTCTCTGAATTTAGCATGACCAGATTGAGCATCAGTTTCATCCTTGCTAAATCCAGTGTGCTTGAAGCCTTCAGGGCCAGCAGGGGCCCTCGCTCGGGATGGCCATTTAGGCTGGATTCAGGGTATTTGGTTGGGGAAACTGAAAACCAGAGCTCATCTTACCCCAAAAGGATGCAATACAGTGGAAGGTGGTGAGATGCTGAAGCCTTGATGAAATTTAGAGTGTGGAGTGTTTCTTGAGAAAGCAAAAGGGGGATACCCCTGTGTTTGCCAGCCTATGGTGCTCCCACCTTGCTGGGGGAAAAAAAAAATTCCTGGGCTGCCTGGTGAGGCTAGGAGTATATCCCTTTCTTCAAGTCCTTTCCTACAACACACACACACACAAAAGTGTGGAAACATTCTCATCGAGAGAGTTTTTATTGTTTTTTATTTGCAGTGTGGTAGTTCACTGGAGTGTGGGAAATGATGTTGCAAGTAATTTCAGTAGAAGCTCTTAATGCTGTTTTGTGCTCGTAATACTGCATTAGCTCTGATCTGTGTTAGCTTGTTCTGAAGCTTAGTAGCAGGAGTCTTCTTTGAATGTATCTGAGAAACCATCAAATCCTCTTTTAGCTAAAAGTCAAGCAAGCTCCTTGGAGAGCAGTTTGATGGGATTGACACTAATTCCAGCCTTAACACTGTTCTGCATTCAGGTAACCTTTCTCAAAGCTGGGGCAGGGATGGGTGTGTTCATCCCAGGAGCCCACTCCAGGTGGGAGGCTTCAACTGCAGCTCTGCCCTGCTGGTGGGCAAACCATGGCTTATGGCACACTTAGGGCCTGGAAAAGTACACACACAGCTGATAGATCTCAACTTCTGGCTGCATTTGGGAGCTATTTAGAGGGGAAATGAGACCTTTGTGGTCACCTCAGGATCCCCAAAACCACACAGTCAATGGGCTGCTTTTTTGTGTGGCCTCAGCAGTGCTCACAAGGCTTCTCAGATAAATCACAAGAGAAGATCCCTGCCCTAAACCAGCCTGTTGTCTACGTTAGAGATAACAATAGGGGATAAACATAACAAGAAAATCAAAGGATTAAAATCAGTGGAAGTTAATAACCTGAATATATTCAAAGATCTGGGCTAAAAAAAGGGAAACAACAAACCAGGAGTGGAAGTCAAAGCCCCTAATAAGTGGGAGTTACAAAAAATTGAGCCATCTGTTCCAGCTACAAACAACAGCACTCTGCTTTTGTGAGTAGTATTTTTCATCTTCTACTCAAACTTTAAAATGCTGACTAAAATTTCTACTACTGGTTTAAATGAATTTAGGTGGCTAAAAAAGGGAAATTTAGAATGTCATATTTAAATGCAGCCAATTTTTCTCTTCTCTCTTTTGAATTTAAAGGAAGGTTAAGCCAAGCCATGCTGAGAGTTTTTCATGACATGGCAGGAGTGGTATTTGACTTTGGGCTGAGGTTTCCACAGGAAAGCAAGAGCAGAGGTAGGAATGAACTCTTAGTTCCATGGAAGTACTGGTATGATCTCAGTGATTTCACAGGAGAAAGGGTCCCCCCTTGGCAGTCGCTTTTGCAAAAGGCAATTTTCGGTAAATACATGATAGCTATAGCGCCAGTGCCCCAGGACACGTCCGGGGTTAAGCCACCTCCTTTTCCACGCAGCACCCCCTACTTTAGTAGTTTTCTGGGTCAGGGTACAGGAGGAAGCCCATGAAAGTGGAATCGTTGAGGTTGTCAGCATAGAGCCCATTTTTGTCCCCCTCCCCGTACACCTGAAGCCACACCTCGTCCCCAGAGCTGAGGTGCAGCAGGACTGAGCCGCTGGCTTGGTCAACGTTGTTGTTCTGGAACTGGTCGTAGGTGAAGATCACGGCCTTGTCCTTCCTGAAGAGGCTGACCTTGACATCTGACAGGTAGACTGTGAGGTGGTAGGCAAAGTAGTAGGTGCCAGGGACGTTGCAGAGGAACTTGCCTGTGCTGGGGTCGTAGTGGCCCTGCTCGTTGTAGAAGATCTTGCTGAAGAGGATGGGCACGTTGGGGGCAGGGCTTCTCTCCGTCAGCCCCACACTGAAGGCAGAACGGTGCACAAAAGCATCTCTGCCCTTCTGCCCTGGGATTCCAGGAGTTCCAGGAGATCCAGGGGGTCCGGGAAAGCCTCGGCTTCCTACTGGGCCTGGCTCACCTTTGGGACCTTGTGGACCTGCAGGACAGAGTGGGGACTGGGAGCTGTGTTTGCACTGTGTTGGAAGCTGCTCCTGAAATGCAGAGGGGGAGAGCCAAGGAAGGGCTCAGGGGCCTCCAGAGCCCCAGGAGCTGAGGCAGCGAGTGCTCACCCCCACCCTGGCAGTGTGCAGAGCTGCTGAGAGCAGCATGTCAGAAAAAACATCATTAGCTGGGGAAACAAACCCCACACCAAACTCTTCAAGTTGGGTTTGGAATCTCCACCCCAGGAGATAATCAAAAGCCATATGGATAAAAATCAGGCATGGACCCACCAGACATGAAACCTGTTGGGGCTGGGACTGGGACTGGGACTGGG